>LPNX010821552.1:70213-108700 GCA_001517045.1 Pseudotsuga menziesii | reverse complement strand
GGGGGGGGGGGGGGGGGGGGGGGGGGGGGGGGGGGGGGGGGGGGGGGGGGCAAGGTGAAGAGGAACATTAGTAGTGTTGGAAGTGGATGCTGCTGCTGTGTCATGGGTTTTAGTAGCATATATGTATTGGTTCTTCCTAGTCTGTAGGGTGATCTCTTCAGTTGTCATCGCTAGTAGTTGGTGTACTCTTGTCTTCGTGGGATATGGAACAGGGTGGGCTATGAGAGCGGTTTGGGGAAAGGGTGTGGTTGCTACCAATCCTTGGACTGGTAACAGGTTCTGGAGCACCATGGGAGGAGGGCCTGGTGGTGCCAGGTTGGGTTGAGCTTGGGCTGCTGTGTTGATAGCATGCTGAACCTCATTGTGAATGGTTTGCTTGGCACGGCCCATGAAGGGGCATTCATGTGTATAGTGCCCGTAGACCTCACATAACTTGCATGGATGGTTTGTGCATAATGGAGCATTACATCTAGGTGCATTTGGTTACTGGGGATTTTGGGCTGACTGATTTTCCTTGGCATTGTTGGGAGGGTTTGGTTGTTGACCACCTCCCTGCGGTTGATTGTTGCCTTGGTTCCGGGCTCGGTTATTTCTGGCTTTCCCTTGTTGGTTGTTTGGGGCAGGTGGGTTGGGATGATTTTGCTGACCAAACACTTGTCCCAAAGGTGCTGGCGAGGCTGGGGTGGGGGCTTGATCAGCTTGCACTGGTGGTGCGTAGTAAAATTGAGGGGCTGGCGGTGACACAAATTGGGTCATCTATCCTGAATATTGTTGTGCTGGATAGGAAGGTGCATGGGCCTACTGCTGTGGCACAGGCTGTGTATAGGAGGTTGTAGCTCCAGATTGAGATATCATTCTTGAATAATCAGTAGATTGGTTTGGGTAGGCAACACTAGGGGTGTTTCTCGAGTGTGGAGGCATCATGGGTGGTGTCGCGTGATGTTGTGTTTGGTGGGAAACTAAGCCTATGATGTCATCTACAACATGGGATGCCCCTGGTGCATCCTGGTAGGAGGTGCTTGCACAAGGAGCATCTGGAATGATAGTGTAAAGGTATCCAGATTGTGCATAGATCAGATCAAACTATTGGGATTTCAAGATGGCCTCCTCTTCGGATTGGGGACGTTTCAAGGTGACGACCTTTGCTATAGGTGGTAGCAAAGTTTTTAGGAACCAATCCAAGAAGATCCTGTCATTAAGTTGGATCTTGCACAAACCATGGCATCACCGCCACTCATGGATGTGGTCGGTTATGTGGGTCGTAGTATTCTGGTGGCAAGATAGCAAGATCTCCACCCCTTTGTCGTATCTAACGGGGAGTTGGAAATACTGTAGGAACATGAAAGCCAAGGAGTTTAAATCCGGGTACTTGGCTTGTGGTAGCTCAATGTACCACTTGGCTACAGCAACTGTGAGGGTGCGTTGGAACAGTATGAGTCTGATTGAATCCTCTACGATTCTATTTGATGGGCACCATAGGTGAAATATCATGATATGGTTTTAGGGGCACTCCCTTGCCTTCCCTTCAAACATGGGAATGTCTGAGGGGAGTTTGGTTGGCATGGGAGGCCAAAACGTTTGATGGTAGATAGGGCCATTTGTTAACCGAGCCAAGTCGGGCAAGTTAAGGCATGCCATGAAAGGAAGGTTTGACCCAAGGTTGATGTGATATGGGGCAGAAATGGTGGTGGGGTTTGCAGGGACATGATGCACCTGCATAACTAGGGGTACTTTCGGCACAGTTGTGGACGGGCCACTACCCCCAAGTGTGGTAAACGAAACTGTGTAAGTGGAAGGGCCACTGCCCCCATGTATGATAGGAGGGGTAGTGTAGATGGAACGACCATTTCTCCCAGGCATGCCAAGTGGGACAGTGTGAGTGGATGGGACACTATCGCCATGCATGACAGGTGGGATAGTTTTACTAGTTAGTGTGGGTGGAGGTAGCTGACTTATGATGGTTTGCATGACCATGCTAGGGCCACCAACAGGGGTGTTGGTGGTGGTGTGGGGTATGGATGTGGGTCCAGTACTAATCACTAAGACAAAAACTGGATCCGGGTTTGCACCAGCCATGGGGCTAGATGGTGCAGTATGCAGGTCTGGCTCAGATTGGTATGATTATGAGTCTGAATTAGAGCCTGTGTGGCCTTCTAATGCTGTAGAGGGTCATCAAGAATGGTCTCGATGGTGTTGTTTCAAGGACCCAAACTATGGTGGATTGCCTCTCAAGCGTGAGGAAGAATGTGGGGGATCAATTGTGTCTGATTGGTATGTCAAGTGGTGAAATATGGTAATGAATTTTGGACCCCGGTTTTAATGGCTTCCTATTGGCTCTCAAGTGGTCACTCGGCCACCAAGACTACCAAGAGACAATGCTTGGATTTTTTCTCATGGGAGTGATTGTCAATCGGTGGGGGTCGTTTCCCGTTTTGCTTAGCAATTCCTCTCAGCGACCAGCTACTTTGGGGTTCTCGTGGTACTCCTCATAATGATTTTTTTGGGCTGAGCTCAAGTACTTCCCATGCTTAAGGCAGTTAGGGACTTATGTCCCCAAAGACTGCAAATGTTTGAATTAGTGTAAATTATAAATTTTAATGGCTAGCTCAACGTCATGAACTGATTTTGGTTGTTTTATGTGGTATGGTTTGTGTGTATGTCTTTTATATTTCTGTTACACTTAGTGGCTGCTTGTATGGTTTATGAATAGTCCGCAGAGATTGTATTGCAGAACATGAATAAATTGTTTATGATAGTAGTAAATTATGAACAAAAACTTGAATACATGCCATACCTGAATCTGAATTGTGGTAGCCTGACTAGATGACTTCCTTACACTTATATCTCTCTTCAACCAGGAAGGGAGTTGGGATGTCAACACAATGGGACTAAGCCCATCCGTAGATCCTCAGGTCACCCTCCGAGTGCAAGGTCGGTGAACAAAGAGGACGCGAACACCATGAGGCCCCCTGGGCCTACCACCCCCTCTATTTTCCAAGTCACCCATTTTTAGTGGTTTTGAAAAATGACAGGTGAAGTTCCTATTACTATACAATCTTCACCCTTCGTCTTATCCCAGAATACCCCGAAGGGTGATGACTGGGTATAGGAGGAAGGGCTAGGCAAGATATTAATTTCAAATTAAGGATTGAAACCTATAGTAATTTTATACAAGCTTTAATCTGATTTTTTAACCAATTAACCATTTGATTTAATAGTGATTTACACAGGATGTAATGAAATAAACAGAGACTGAAATGAAATAAACATAGATTGATGGACAGAGGTGGCTGAGCCACACTGACAGTCCCAATAGCAGTAAACAGGAAAGCCCAAATAGTTAAAATGCTCATACAAAGTAAAGAAAAATGGGTCGCGCACTTGTAGAGGACCTGTTTTTGCGGGGTGGATTGTGATCAAACCGTGAGGAATTAGCTCAAACGGTTGAAAACACACTTCAAAAATGGGCCCTTTTATCCCTATTCATGGGAATATTTGCAAATGGAGCAACTGTTTGGGCAGAAAATGAGCCTGAACATAGGTGATTTTTCAAAAATTCGGTTCGGCTGTTTTTGCATAGTTGAACGATTTGCAAATCAAAGAACGACCAACATTAACTGGTACTGTGGCCGAAACAATAAAAAAAAAAAACCAGATCTATCAACCTAAATAAGCAAATATCTATCAAACTAAGTAAGAAAAATATTAAAAACAAAACCCAGGGATCCACTGGGATCGACCCGGTATGGTCGCCAATCTGTAGCTTAGGGAGAACCCTGGCTATGTGTAGAAACAGATACCTTCTGTCTATAGGACAAAAGGGTAGGGTTCCTGTGAGGTATGGAAGAAAAAGAAAGAAAACCCTGCAGACAAGGTTAGGTCCAAGCTCCAAAACCCT
Organism: Pseudotsuga menziesii; assembly: GCA_001517045.1. Classification (NCBI taxonomy): domain Eukaryota; kingdom Viridiplantae; phylum Streptophyta; class Pinopsida; order Pinales; family Pinaceae; genus Pseudotsuga; species Pseudotsuga menziesii. The sequence goes on along the minus strand of LPNX010821552.1, from coordinate 104,802 downwards.
ACACAACACTGTTAGCAAACAAAGGAGCTGCAAGACATCAATGAAAACCTGCAACAAAGTATGAGAAAGAAACCTGCAAGCAAACTATATTAGAAAACTATAAGAAAAATGACATGAAATAAATATTATACCTTCTCTGGTTGAAATGGGCCACCATGCCCTAGCTTGGGGGAGCACCTCTCAATGGATGGGGAGCTTTGGCTCAATGGAGAAATGGAGGAGAGGGAGGGTGAATGGATTGAGAGGAAAATGGTCTCAAGGCACTCACACGGGCAACATAGCAATAGGGAGAGAAGGAGTCATTTGAGAGTGACCCCCACCCCTCTATTTATACTTTTTCTTGATATTTTTATGGTTTCAAGCCCCCGGTTGGGGCTTTAGCCCCTTTTTGGGGCTTTTAGCCCCTTTCGCCCAATCTTTAGCTCCTTTTGGGGTTTTAAGCTCCTTTGATGGGTTTTAGCCCCCTTTTGGAGGTTTTAGCCCTTATGAGAACTATTTTGGCTCTTTTTAGGGGTTTTTAAGCCATTTTAAAATATTTTTGGACCTTTTGGAGGATGTAGGGGTCAAATGAGGGTCGTACGTAGATCTCTTTGGGTGGTGTAGGTCATGTAGAGCTTAGTAATGGATTTTTTGGGTTAACAAATAATATTGGCGCTAAATCAGTCAATCAAAAGCTGCAAATATCATAACCAATGAGATTCAGGAATATGGCAACAATATATTTTATTCACACCAATAAGTAATAGCCAAAGGTTCAAGTTCATAACTTACCTGAAAGGAGAATTAATCAAAATATCATATTGAGCATATATTGGCAAACTGCTAGACTCAACTTCTCTTCACCTATATTTTAATAAGAATGATTTTCATACAACCTCTTGAAGTTTGAAGATAAAGATGAATAAAGCATACTGCAGTTTTATTGTACAGTTTTTAGGTCTATGACTCATACATGCACAATATATCTCACCAAGTTGTAGCATATCAGGTTGGCATGCTTCAATATGAATGCTTTACACCCTTTCAATCATGTATCTCCCTTACAACTTACTCTGGACTTAAATGTGGTTTTAATACACATATTTACATTGCTCCCAAAACTCAATAAATATAATAACACTACCTATGACTTCTACAAATAAGAAAAATGCCCATATTTCACTTTTTAAAATTGTAATCAGTCGCAACACAAAAATATATTTTTATTGTGCATACTTTGGATTATAAACTGAATTAAACTAGAAGTTAACATTTAAATTGTATTTTATTACATATGACCTTTTTTCTCACTATATCACATTACAACATTAATCACATACATAAAAAATCATAATTTTCTTCCTAAAAAAAGTACAAAATTACATTGAGTATATATTTGCATAGAAAATATTCTCTAATATGAGGAGAATGACATTGTGCTTTTTGGTCCCATCATCCATCCTCGTCATAACTACCATAACTTCCCTAACAAGTACAACTCAGAATTTGACTAGTCGAACTAATGAGGAATAAGTCTACCGAGAAGCCCACATGATCGACAAGACCTTGGTCTCCCATCACATGAAGATTGAATGATGCTAGGAACCTATAAATACGGGCTTCATCATCAAGTTTCAGTTTACTTGCACTCGTGAAGAGAGAAACAAAGACAAGAGTTGACAGATCTGAATCTTGTAACAGAGAGCGAGCTGAAACTTATGGTCATTGATATTTCTAGTGCCGGTGAGATTTTCGACATAACTTTCTCCCAGTCATGTCCGATTGAATACGGAATAAAATCACCCGAGGTACAAAAACCTGAACAGGAACTAGAACTAGAATCAATGGCATGACCAAGAAAGAAACCTGTCCTTGTGGCCGGTTTGGCCCTTGTCCCACACCCTGGTATGGGCCCTGTGCCAAACCCTGCTAAGAATCCACCAGTTGTAGTTCTGAAACAAGTCGTGCCACCAAGATAGGTTGGAGAGAAAGCAACTTGAAAGTCATCCAGGATGAAACTATTAAAGAAATGCAAGACTAAGGCCATTGTGGATATGCCTGAGCAGGACCTGATGGAGGAGGATACACCAGACTCACCACCCCAAGACGTTGACACCGCTAGGGAAGAGGAAAAATTTCCCCAGTATGTTCGACCAAGGAGATTCGACGCGTAGAGGGTGACGCTCCTGAAGAAAGCACACACTAGCTTAGTGACACACAAGATCCCTAATAGCATGCTCCTCTTGAGAGACATAGTTCTGAAGATCGCCAAGATGGATTTTGAATACTGCGACACCCGCAAGAAGGTGGGCTTGGAAAGGAGAAACTATATGACTATGGTTCTGTCTAAGCCACCTGTGCCCCAGTTCTTAGTGCCGATGAAATGGGCTAGCAATGTTGATAATGCGGGCCTATTAAATTTATTGCTCATGCCGCACTTTGGGAAGAACACCCAGGTGACCACGTATGTGAAGCAACTCCTTGCCTACTTTCAGAGCAAATGCTTATGGCTTGACTGACCCTACCCTGTCAACGTCGAGCTCATCTCGTCAATAACAGTTCTGCCAAAGACATGGAATGATCCTTCACCATATTTGTGCTAGAACAGAGACGCCACCAAGATGAAGAAGAAGTATAACCTTAAGCGCTCAGATAGGGGGTTCCTCATTGGCCCCATATAGGAAAATACGGTAAGGTTTGAAGCCAGAATCTTATCTTGCAAACTGTTGCACAAGATGAGACCTACGGAGAGCACCGTAGGGGCGATACAAATTGTAGAAAAGTGCGCATGACCTTTAACTAGTCGTAGTTGCTGTTGAACGAACTGATAGATGATGCAGAGAAGGCACAGGAGGAACCTAGGGAAAAATTTCATTACTCATGGTTTGTCATCCTGATCTTTTTCATTCTGTGGTCCAACCCGCTAGACTACCAGCTGATGGATGTCCTCATACTTTGCCTTAGTGCAAAGTATCAGAACCTCTGGGAGGATAAAGCAGACAAGATCCTCCAGATGGACAATAACATCAAGTTCTTTCTGCATGGTGAGGCCTCACATGATGTTATCAAGAGGTCCCACAGACTAACGACTACGACAGTGCACAGGTACGCGATGTTCATAAACTTCCAGGATGGTGTACATAACACTATTATGGAATCAAAATAGGACCCAACCAAGCAATTGCACCAGGCATGGTTTATGATTGATGATAGGAATGTAGACGCAATTATCTAGGAGAGGCCTGAAGAATGGCACATCCCACTAGCAGAGACGATGGATGAAGGAGAAAACCATGAAGACCCACCAGCTAACCAAGGTGGAAAATGATGACGCAGGAACTGATGCACAAAACGGTCAAGGAAATGGTCACGACAATGGCCAGCAAGATGGAGAAGGAAATGACGATTGTGATGGGAAAGACTATAAGTCGTTGAGCTCTAATGATGATGACAGTGATCAGAAAAAAGATGATGGTGATGATAAAGATGATGCCTATGAGGGAACACCTACTGAAAAGGATGTGAAGAAGGACCACAAAGAGTCACGTAGGGCCGAGAAGGATTCGTGTAAGAAGCGCAAAGCAGATAACTCAGCTAACACTATTAGCTTAGATGAGGAGGACATAAGCTTGTTGTCTTATGCAATTGCACAAGTGGCCAAGTCCAAATTAAAAGGGATAGGTAACAAGCAACTTCGAGTGACCAACAAGTTGGAAGAACACATTAACCAGCTGAGAGAGGCCATAAACAAAGTCAAAACCACTTTTGAGGTTGAAACTTATGGTGCGGATCCCAATATCCCGTTAGTCACACCAGAGTTGGTGCCACCGATCAAAATAAAAATTTAGGTGCAAGTATTGGAGACAAGGACACCTGAGTTCAATAATGTTGTGCATGTATTTGAGACATTGAACATGGAATTCTCTAAACTCACATTGGCTGAAGTCTATGTTGTTCAGGAGGTGGCTTTGACCGAGGTTCTCCTAAAAGAAAATGCGGTGTCATATCAGGTGACCAAGCACAAAAGAAAGGTGACAATGCACAAAACCCTCCTTAGAGAAAAGGAGCATGAAATTGTGGCGTGAGAACAAAGTTGGATTTCACTTGCTGAAGCCATCAAGAGTGCCATCGTAGAGTTCCCACCAGAAGCATGCCAAGAAGATGAGGATTCAGTTGCTAAGGTTTCTCGGCTATCGCGGATTGTGGTGGAACTTAAGAAACAGGTTGAGGAACTTCAGGCAAAGAAGGTACCAAGCACACCTCTAGAGGTGCTTGAAGAGTGAAGCAAAGCAGCATCTGAGGCTGTGGAAAGGATAAGAAAAGAAGAAAAACTATGCACTAAGGAAGTGGAAGCCATTTCTGCGATGTCGGAACTGCTTCTGGAGGATGAGACTGGTGAAGAGATCAAGGAAAATGCATGACAAGCTGATGAGAAAATCACCACGAAAAAGGCAGAGATGAAGAAGTTGTCGCTTAAAGAGAAGGTGACAAAAATGGCTGAGATGAAATAGCTCCAGTAGGAAGGCCAATCTCTCCGTGACTAAGACCGAACTAGGAATGAGGAAGTAGTTGCGCACCATTCCAAAGGAGCATGAGTTATAGGGTTTATTCATCCTATGCAGTAGAAAATTCAGCATATCATGTAGTAACTAGTGGAAGCACTGTCAGAACACATCAGTTATGATCATGTCGAACAGTTGGCCAAGAAGGCAAAGGAATTAACAGAGGAAGTTTCTAAGGTGCAACAAATTTTAAAGGAGTTTCAGGACAAGGTTGGTCCTGTGGCGCAGCCTGAGCCAGAAGCTTAAATTTTTACACACTCAAATTTTATGGAGACATCCATTTTTTTTAGTGGCTCTAGATGAGCCACATGTGAGTGTTGGGAGCTTGTTGGCACAAGAAAAGTACATAAGGAAGAATTTTCCATGCAAGAGGCAAAGAGGGCGCACGACGAAGAAAAGCAGGTAAAGTAAGAAGCGAGAGTGTAGAGCAGAGGAAGCTGTGACGAGGACCACTGCGACGAGAAAAGGTAGATCTTAGTAAGTTGAAGAGGCAGGTAGAAGAGTTAAAGAAAAATAGGTACAAACGAGCAGAAGACTACAGAAGGATGGACCAGCATAAGACCAAGGACAGTTTTGTGGCTAGTATTGACTAGTACAAAAGGCTGAAAAATGTTTCCGCGACTAGTTAAAGTTGTGGTTAATTTCATGAAGGAATTTTGTGGCCAGTTAGGCCTGTCATCAATGTAATTGCAAATATTTTGTAGCTACTTGCATCTATAATAACTGAGTTGCACTCAGTCGACCCTACACATTCTTGGAAATATTATAAATAGGAGGAACGTGTTCTGTATATAGGTTCGATAAGTTAGACGTAGTTAGAAGTAGAAGTGTTTTCGACTCAGAAGAGGAGTCTAGTAGAAGTAGAAGGTTTTTCAGCTATAGATCTGAAACTGAGTGCGCAGACTGTTAGTAGAAGTGATCTGCATTTGAGTGCGCAGATAGTAAAGTAGAAGAGTCGATCCATACTATGTGCGGATCAGTAGGAGTAGATAGAAGCAATAAACCAGGGAACATGAGAGAAAGAAGATTGATTCAGAAAGACATATCTTAAGAATAGTATGCAAGTCGTAGACTGCAAGATGCTACATATATTTCTCATGCTAGATGAAGAGCACCTTGGTGGTTCTTCCCAGATGGGTTTCCACGTTATTTTTTGTGTCGAATGAATGAATTGTATTGAATGTTGAAGGCTTATGTGAACGTTTGTTTGCTTTATATTGTTAGATTTACTATTTAATGTATGTTGCAATATTACTAATAAGTGAATGATTGAATGTTAAAGCATTCCCGACATGTTGTGTATAATTTCATGGTTAAATATGCTAAGTTATAATATAAATCGCACCCTGTTCAGTATAAGTAAGGAATCAGTCATGCCACATAGTTGCACCGGTTGTTAAGTTGATAAGGTCAAGGTTGTGTCGTGCATCAGTTGTGGCACACAATTTCACCTCTATCACACAGAAATAGACTCCATCCTCCTATCTCTGTCAAGTGCCTTGGTCACACACCAAAGGACTATAATCCCTCTCCAACCGCAGAAACATGGTTCTAGCTGTTACACATTAAGATATCTTGGGTGACACTGTGCCTACCTCGCGGGTGTTGCTGACTGAGCTTGCTCTGTTAGGCCGATGTCTTGTGGTGTTTTGTTGGTATTGTGTTGTTGTTGAACCTTGGGTCGCGTAAGTAAGGAGATAGAGGCCAACAAAATCAATGCTACAAGGTTTAACCATATGAAAAATAGGCCCATAAGTTAGGTCGCTCATATTATATATATATATATATATATATACACACACACACACATTATGCCAACAATATCTAACCATGCCTTAACCCTGATCATGTCATAAATGCCACAATGAAAATAGAAGAACAATGTAAAGTGCTATCTCCTCAATAATAAATGGTTCACCAAATACACCCAAACATTACAATATACTATATTTTAAAATACCACTAGGATCAAAGAAACCCACAAGTACATGCAACCAACTACAGTCAAGTAACTAATGTTGCAAATCCAAGGTCTTCCAAATATGTGTCAACACTAAGACATGAACAATTGCATGTTGTAACCCATGGTAAGGCATAAAAAAAGTAAGCTCAATGTACTGAATCTCAATGTACTAATGGATGATTGATGGTTCATGCATATAAGGGAGCATTGATACTTCATGCATACATGGGAGCATAGAATATGTTCATATGTTATAAGATTCAATTATTTGTGTATATCAAAGAGCATTGTTTCTACGACAAAGGGTACCATAGAACTTGAAATTGAATGCATTTAACCCATTGTACACCTAAGTTAGCATAGCACACATTTGCTTCATTTTATCACAAAGAATATGTGGGAAACCAATGAGTGAAAAACACATAGAATACGTCACACAAATAGAAGATATAGGATAATTTAATTCCTACCTTTGCTATCTAAATCATATGATTGGAACATGAGTTTTGTTGTTTCATGTTAATTATAGGGCCAACCAAATAGATATTTGTATGATCTATCATTGGATAGTGATGGTTGTCCTGAACAAATTGAATAAGGGAGAGTGTCAAGCAGTACATTGAGATCAACTAGTGGTAGCAATGTTAGAAGGAAATTCAAAAAACGTATGGATGTCTTTCTTACAAAAGGAGGGTCATTGCCTTATGACAATGAATCCGCCAAACACCAAAAAGTTCCATTAATGTACAAGAATTACTTAGAGGATTGGGAAGCAAACCCATTTCCTAAAATAAACATCGGTTTCACTATTTATGGAAGAACATATCGCATTCTTCCATATACTTTACACAGTTTGGGGCTCTTTATAGTGGATTGCGTGAACGTTCCATATAACAATGAAGTGGAACTAATGGAATATGTTTGTTAGTTTTGTACCTAGGAATTTGTTCCCTAAGTGACTTTTTGCCTAAGTCACTTAGAAAAGGGAAAAAGGTGACCCTCACATTAAAAGCTACTTAATGAGACTTTATAAAGTTAAAGTCACTTTTTGATAAATTTAAGTGGGTGAGTAAATTTATTTAAGTGATTTAAATAAATGTGATTTTTACTCTTATTGAATCTTAGCCATTGGATTGGATATTTCTCCGCCATTGGATTAGAATCCCACTTAGGGTTTAGACAGAAAGGGTTGAGGGAGGCAAATCACTCACTTTTCATTCTTGAGAGAAGAAGAGAGGAGAAGAGTAGAGAGAACTGAAGAGAAGAGAGAGTGGGCATGATTTTCAAGGCAGCTTGCTGAAGAGACTTCGAGTGGGTGCGAATATTGAAGAGCCTTTATTGCTGCACAGAAACCGAGGAGTGTACGGCCTGCATTTATTGCTGGAACAAAAATCGAGAAGTAGTACGACAACATTTATTGCCATCTGTACTGTACGGTTTTGGGCACAGTTTCCAAAAGAAAGAAAAAACAGACAGCATTCTGTATTTGTTGGCACAGAAATCGAGGTCATACAACAGCATTAAATGATGTCCGTATAGTACGGATTCTGAGAGTGCTAGCACAGTTTTCGAGGGCAGATATTTGCTGATATTTTTGGCATGTTTTTCAAGAAGGATTTACACAGAAATTGAGGCAGCAATAGCACGGAAATCGAGACAGACTGTTGGGTTATTTTTCTGGGTTGAGATAAGTTGGATTTTTTACTGTAAATGAATGTCTGATTTTTTTTCTGGAGCATAATAAAAACTCTCTCTCTCTCTCTAACTGGTTTTCCCCGTGGGGGTTTTTGCAGGGCTTGATTTTGGCCAAAAATATCTGAGTCTATCATTTTTTTTTTGGTGTGATTGTTAAATGTGTTTTTCAGCCTGTTAGTGTATTTTACTGTGTGTTTAATTGTTCAGTAAAATTTCATAAGTAACCTACAGCCAATGCAAAACCAGCTGTATGTGAAAACCACGAAATGTTGACATAAACCAGCAAACAGTAAAACGCATAATTTCTTCATGGTATCAGAGCTTGGGGGCAAAAAACAGTGATAGTTTGCAGACACACAGAAATTTTTAGATCTCAGAAATTTTTAGTATTTTACCTTATGTCAGTGAGTAGCACTTTGTTGGGTTGGTGTAGAGATGGTTACAGGTCTTAGACTAGAGGATAGGCTGGATGGGAAGAGAAATTTTGTGCCGTGGAAGGCCAGAAATTTACTGATACTGGAGGAGAATGAGTTATGGCCGGATGTAGTTAGGAACACTACAGCTAACCCGGTTGTCATTCCCGCATTAGCAGATGCAGCAGCTCTATCAGCTTTCAACAAGAAGGACTGTAAAGCTAGGAGGATCATTCTAGATGCACTTAAAGGCCACATAATCCCTCACATTTCAGGCAAGACTAGGGCACACTTGATGTGGTCAGCCTTGATCATTTTGTATGAGAGTTCTAATGAGAACAGGAAGATGGTTCTCAAAGAGAAACTCAAAAGTATAAATATGAATGGGGGTGAGGGAGTCACAACATATCTTACTAGGATTTTTGCAGTTCGGGATGAACTTGCAGCGGTTGGGGAGGTGGTATCCCTTACAGAGCTAGTACGCACAGCAGTGAATGGGGCTTCAAATCCCTGGGGTGCATTTGTGCAAGCCATAGTGGGCAGAGAGAACCTACCTACCTAGGATAGACTTTGGGATGAATTTGTGTAGGAGGAGACTAGGAGAGGTCTTATACAAGGCAATACATCTCACAGTGGGGTTGATGACGAGAATGTGGCTTTGGAAGCTAAGGGCAAGAAGAAGAAGGGTCCCAAGAAGGGTGGGGCCAAGCAGCAGCAGCAGCATCAGAGTGGGTAGAAGAAAGACTTGAGTAAAATCAAGTGTTATGCATGTCAGGCGTTTGGGCACTATGCTTCACAGTTTCCAAGCAAGAAGAAGAAGAAGGGATAGGGACAGCAGACAACAGCCTCAGTAGAGGTTGATGAGTTTGGTGATGCATTTTAGAGGATGTTTTCCCTATATGCTGGACAGATGGAGAGAGAGAGAGTCTCTTTAGCCACCAGCATAGACATGGATATGGATAGTGAGCATTCATTGTTGGCAGGTCATCAGGGGAGTCCATCCACCTCTACTACTTGGTATATTGACAGCGGAGCCTCGAGCCACATGACTGGAGCTCGAAAGATGTTCTCGGAGCTATCTCAGACAGGTAGAGATGTGGAGGTTGTCCTTGGAGACAACACCATTTTTAGAGCTATTGGTCGGGGGACCATTACATTTCAGAGGGAGTCGATGAGTCTCATGACTCTGAGGGATGTGTTGTATGTCCCTGGGATAAAGAAGAACCTTGTGTCAGTTTCCACCATTGAGGATAGGGATCTTGGGGTGTGCTTTTCAGATGGGAGAGTGCAGGTGTATCCCAGGGCTACAAGTATGTCTAGTGCCATGGACATTGGAGTCAGATGTGGAAAGCTGTACAAGCTCTTGTTTCAGCCACAGTGTGCTCTAGCACACAGCAGCAGCAGTGAGCTATGTGAGCTATGGAATTGGAGGATGGCCCACCTACATCACCCAGCTCTCAGATTGTTGAGGAGCATGGTTACAGGATTACCGGAGTTTAGCATTGAGCAGAGTGATGTGTGCAGGGGGTGTGCTTTAGGAAAGTACACCAAGACTGCTTTTCCGAGCAGTGACACGAGAGCTGCAGGGGTGCTAGATCTTATCCATTCTGACATATGTGGTCCTATGTCATCAGTGTCTTTGACAGGTTTTGAGTACTACATTAGCTTCATTGATGACTACTCCAGGAAGACCTGGATCTACTTCTTGAGGAGCAAGAATTCCTCACTTGTGTTGAGAGTCTTCCAAGGGTTCAAAGCCCTTGTGGAGAAGCAGACGGGGAGGAAGATCCGGATGTTGAGATCGGACAATGGGGGTGAGTATACCTCCAAGGAGTTCAATGCATTCTGCAGACAGGAGGGCATTGAGAGACAGTTGACAGTTCCTTACACTCCTGAGCAGAATGGAGTAGCAGAGAGAAAGAACAGGTCGATTGTGGGGGCAGCCAAAGCGATGCTTCATGATCACGGGTTACCTTTCTTTCTATGGGCAGGGGCATGTAGCACTGCAGTTTATCTGCAGAATAGGAGTCCTCACAGGGCAGTGGGGAGTAAGACTCCTGAGGAGATGTATTCAGGAAAGAATCATGAAGTGGGCCACTTTCGCATATTTGGCTCGTTGACTTACTCTCATGTCCCTTCTGAGAAGAGGACAAAGTTTGATCCCATCGCAGAGAGAGGCATATTTGTGGGATATGACGAGACTTCGAAGGCCTATCGGCTTTACTTACCTAGCCTGAGGAAAGTTTTTGTCCAGCGGAAAGTGAGGTTTGATGAGGAGAGAGCCTTTAGGTAGTCTAGGGAGTTAGAGCAGGGGGAGACACCAGCTCCCACACCTCAGTTGGTACAGGATTCTTCGATGCAGCTATTAAGTCCACAGGTTTATGGAGTGACTGAATCATAGGGTATAGGCACAGCTTCTACAGGTTCTGTGATTCAGGTGGCTAGCACTTCAGGGACAGTTTCAGGTACAGGTTCAGGGTTGAGTCCTCAGATCTCAGGTTCATCAGGTACTAGTCCTCGGGGTGTTGGACCTTCAAGTACTGGGACTTCCTCAGATGAGGAGAGCCCAAGACCAGTTTGGGAGGAGCAGTCTTCAAGGAAGAGGAAGCCTAAGTGGCTTTAGGAGACCTTTAAGGATGCAGAGGCATTTGGTAGGCCCCAGGAGCAGATCAGGATAGTGGTGGAGCCAGACAGGTATGGTGTGGAGCCAGACAGGGATGGTATGGCCCTTGTTGTGAGTCTTCGTGACTCTGAGCCATCCACATTTGAGGAGGCTTCCCAGCATCAGGTATGGAGAGATGCCATGATGGAAGAGTACCATTCCATCATGAAGAATGATGCTTGCGAGATAGTGCCGAGACCTGAGGGGAAGTCAGTTGTGACTTCCAAGTGGCTTTACAAGATAAAGCATGCTGCGGATGGCAGTGTGGAGAAGTACAAGGCTCGGTTTGTGGCGCGGGGGTTCTCACAGGTTGAGGGAGTTGACTATGATGAGACATTTTCTCCAGTTGCTCGATATTCTTCTATCAAGGCAGTTATATCTATAGCAGCAGAGATGGGTTGGAAGATCCACCAGATGGATGTGAATACTGCATTTCTTAATGGTCTTCTGCAGGAGGAGGTATATTTAGAGCAGCCACAGGGATTTGAGATCCATGGGAGAGATTCTCATGTGTGCAGGTTGAGGAAAGCCTTGTACGGACTGAAGCAAGCTCCTAGAGCTTGGTACTCCAGGATTGATACTTACTTGACATGGATGGGATTCCAAAAGAGTGAGGCTGATCCCAACCTATACTTCATTGTGGTTGGAGGAGATCCGCTCATTCTTCTACTATATGTTGATGATATATTTATCACAGGTGATGAGCGTCTCATTGCACATTGCAAGAGAGATCTAGCATCGGAGTACGAGATGACAGACATTGGACTGATGCATTACTATCTGGGGATGGAGGTTTGGCAGGAGCCTGGACATATTTTCCTTGGACAGGGGAAGTATGTAGTTGATATTCTGAAGATATTTCGGATGGAGGACTGCAGGCCGATGTGTAAACCTATGATCACCAACTGGAAGCAAATTCATGCTTCCGAGGGTAAGTTGGTGGATCCCACTTTATATCGTCAGATCATTGGGTCGTTGATGTATCTGGTCAATACCAGGCCAGACTTGTGTTTTGCGGTTAACACTCTTAGTCAGTTCATGGTTGAGCCTAGGAGTGTGCACTGGACTGCTGCAAAGTACATACTGAGATATCTTGCAGGTACGGTGGATTATGGTCTGGACTATAGGGGTTCGGGTGGAGTCAGCTTGGTTGGGTTCACAGATTCAGACTGGGCAGGTTGTGTGAGGGATCGAAAGAGAACTTCTAGTTTTTGTTTCAGTTTGGGCTCGGCAAAAGTGTCATGGTTCAGTCGGAAACAGAAGTCCGTTGCACTGAGTTCTGCTGAGGCTGAGTATATGGCAGCTAGTCAGGATACTTGTGAAGCACGGTGGCTTCGCAAGTTATTGGTAGATTTATTTGATCAGCAGATTAGGCCTACAGTGATCTATTGTGACAATCAGAGTTGCATTCAGCTCTCTGAGAATCCAGTGTTTCATGACAGGTCGAAGCACATTGAGATCAGGTACCATTTCATCCGTGACTATGTTCAGAGAGGGGCAATTGAGCTACAGTATATATCCACTGATGAGCAGGTAGCAGACATTCTGACAAAGTCTTTGGGGAGGGGGAAGTTTGTCTTCTTCAGAGATAAGTTGAGAGTGGTGCAAAACACCTTCCTCGGTAAGAGGGAGTGTTAGTTTTGTACCTAGGAATTTGTTCCCTAAGTGACTTTTTTCCTAAGTCACTTAGAAAAGGGAAAAAGGTGACCCTCACATTAAAAGCTACTTAATGAGACTTTATAAAGTTAAAGTCACTTTTTGATAAATTTAAGTGGGTGAGTAAATTTATTTAATTGATTTAAATAAATGTGATTTTTACTCTCATTGAATCTTAGCCATTGGATTGGATCTTTCTCCACCGTTGGATTAGACTCCCACTTAGGGTTTAGACAAAAAGGGTCGAGGGAGGAAAATCACTCACTTTTCATTCTTGAGAGAAGAAGAGAGGAGAAGAGCAGAGAGAACTGAAGAGAGGAGAGAGTGGGCACAATTTTCAAGGCATCTTGCTGAAGAGACTTCGAGTGGGCACGAATATCGAGGAGCCTTTATTGCTGCACAGAAACCGAGGAGTGTACGCCCTGCATTTATTGCTGGCACGAAAATCAAGAAGTATTACGGAAGCATTTATTGCCATCCGTACTGTACGGTTTTGGGCATGGTTTCCAAAACAAAACAAAAAACAGGCAGCATTCTGTATTTGTTGGCACAGAAATCGAGGTCGTACAGCAGCATTAAATGTTATCCGTACAGTACGGATTCTGAGAGTGATGGCATAGTTTTCGAGGGTAGATATTTGCTGATATTTTTGGCACATTTTTCAAGAAGGATTTGCACAGAAATCGAGGCAGCAATAGCACGGAAACCGAGACAGACTGCTGGGTTATTTTTCTGGGTTGAGATAAGTTGGATTTTTTACTGTAAATGAATGTCTGTTTTTTTTCTGGAGCATAATAAAAACTCTCTCTCTGTCTCTCTAACTGGTTTTCCCCGTGGGGGTTTTTCCAGGGCTTGATTTTGGCCGAAAATCTCTGAGTCTATCATTTTTTTTGGGTGTGATAGTTAAATGTGTTTTTCAGCCTGTTAGTGTATTTTACTGTGTGTTTAATTGTTCAGTAAAATTTCATAAGTAACCTACAGCCAATGCAAAACCGACTGTATGTGAAAACCACGAAATGTTGACATAAACCAGCAAACAGTAAAATGCAGAATTTATTCAATGTTGATCCAAATTATGATTATGCACATTAGGGGAGGATGAAAATATATCTAAAGAGTTTGCACATATACGAGAAATTAGTCTAGAATCTGTTACTAGCAATGAACGAAAGTGGATGAAGCGTATACGCTGCACCAAAGGTTTTCAATCTTTGTATTAGAAATCCTTCTCCACGAGATTCATTGAAGTGAATTGGATGATGGAAGAACCAGACATAATGGTGCATTGCCCTTTTATTTAGGTGACAAGGTAGGGATTCTAGTGAATGAAAAGGTAAGAAGATCTAGCCAAAGAAGGTGATATCCACCTCATGGTTTGATTATGTAATTCAAATGTAGTGTGGTTTAATTAGGATCCCTTTGTAGAGAGAAAGGGGTACCACCCTCATTTCCCAAGTACTACTCTCCCTTTGGAGCTGCTCTTTGTTTCTCTCCCTTTGGAGATTCTCTTTGTTTCTCTCCCTTTGAATCTATTAATTGATCAAATCTTTAATACAACCTTTTTCAATTGCTCTCTTATGAAGAATGAACAGATACCAACAACATGGGAAAAATCATTATTGACTTTCTCTTACGGGTGATTCCAAACCTATCGATATTAGAAGTGATAGTACTCACCTCAATAATGAGAAATCATATGGAAAACATGATTTCCTTCCATTTAACTTCTAGAAATGAATCGAAAGATATAGATCCTTCGACTTAAGGGAGATAGGTTCTCTCCCTCCTCTTTTGGTAACACGATGTATAGACTGTGACACCTTCCTGGTGCCCAAAGGTTGGAAGGAGAAGTGTGGTAAGAATTGAATTGAAATAATGGAAGATCTGGTCAATGACAACAACAACTCTAATTTCCCTAAGGTAGTGAAATTCCTTATCGCATAAGTAGCAACCTACATGAATGGTGTAATGAATGCCCTGCTGTCTCCAACATGGACTCAGTGAAAATTAATTCTCCATTCATATGCATCGACAAAGTGAAAATTTCTTTCGTCAGAAGCGAGGAAGTGCTTTTCACTTTAATTAGGCCATTTTTCCTATTCCTAACTCGTAGGGGAAGAGGAAAATTTGACCTTTCTTAATACAACCAATAAGGCAATTTTTCCCTAATGCTTACTACAGGGGAAGAAGCGACTTTGACCTTTCAGGAGAAAATTCGATCTGACCTTCTCAAAGGATTGAAGAGAGCTCTAAAGCTTAACTTGTACCTTTCATATAACATAGACACACACCTTGCATTTCTATTTTCCTCACTATATCAGTCACTAACTCTTTTATCACCAAATAATATCTATGGCCTTGTACCTCTTCGAATAAGATATAACAAATAACAAAACATCTATAACCAAACAACATAATATATAACCAAACATCAGAAGATATAACCAAACAACAAAAGATATAATTATAATAAATGTAACCAGGAACATAAGGAATACAACATAGGTTTTAGCTCGTACAAGTCACCAGGGAAATAAGGCATACAACATAGGTAATCACTAGTGTTAGCAACAAGATATGGCGATAAGTTTTCATAGTAATAAATCATTAGGCTTATAACATAAGTAAGAGTATATAAATGTAAATACTAGTATAATAATCACCTTTCTATGTATGAGTAACTGCATATTACTAATTCACTTTTTAACCAGTTAAACAGTATCTACATATGTCAATTAAGAAGATTTCTATACATTGAGCATGGTTACAGTGTTACTACAGGTCAACTTAGCTCACTACAAATTTAAAAATAAAAGTAATCATCCTGTTCAAGAACAGTACTTGTACAGACTCTTGTTATCTCAATAGTGTTATAGAATCTAAGTATTAATAATAATTAACCAATAATCATATAATATAAAACAAAAAGTATAAGCTTGTACATAGTGGAAATCTATCCTTGTATCCATATCGATGACATGTTATAATCACTCATTACATGCTTACTTATTACATATGAGCAAATACCATAAATATGTTCTATATTATAATAATCTCTACTAGTTCCATTAGTTAAAGCTAGAGATACTGTACGTAATATCATGGTAAAGTAAGAAGCTTAAATATGAATAAAAAGTGTAGTGACAAAAAATTATATGAGACCTATTATTGATATAAATAGGATAAACATGTTAGAAGTAAGCACCATTGAACAGATTACCCTTCTATAATGATTACCAAGTAAATCCATAACACTGGGTTTGAATACAAAGGGTTTGAATCAGTTCCATTATGTTTAGTCTCCTATACATATGGCATATTCACAATAGCGTACAAGACCTACATAATTAACTAAGATATGAAAATAAAGCAATCCATATTCAAGCTTTAAACATGTTATGCACTTAATACATACTCATAATAGTCATTTCCATTGTGATCATAGTCATGTTAACAATAGATTCCATACCTTGCTTTCCTGATTAGGAATTTATAACTACGAGCTTTGTTCAAGAATCCCAACTTAAATAGCAATATTAAGCCTTGTTTCAATAAAGGGTATAAGTTGTAATAATAACCTTAATTTAAGCACAACACACATTGATAAATAAATAAATTAAGCTTTTTAGTAAAGAAAATATGCATCATGAATAGGAGAACCACCTGCCCCGTTTTATATTAAATTTTGTTCTTTATTCAGGTTCAAGTTTTAATTCACCAATCAAGTAATAGAGATAACTGGGTTTATGAAGAATGTAACCAATCTAACCATTTAAATGGCCTTATAACACATTATACAAACAGACTTTCGCTCAACCCTTGATTCGTATCCATCCTTCGTTAGTAAATATATCTTCAAGTGACAAGTAAAGATACGTTTTGCTTATCAAGATGAAGGTTGTCTTCAATATTAAGGTTGGTTTCTTTATAACCGTAAAAATGAAGAAATCAACGTAAGAAAATTTAAAATAACGTTAGAGAAAGGAGGTCTAATGCTCTCAAAGGCTCACCTTCTTATATATGTATATGATTCTAAGTATGGTGTTCTATGATTGAATTACACCTACCCTTATAAAGGAAATGATGATACCGGCCCTGCTATTAAAGATTTCATTGAATAAGCAAATATAAACAATAAAATGATAAGGATTGGGTCCAAAAGGAGAACCAAAGAAAAAGAAAGTTCTCAAGTCATAAGGATTGGTGTGAATAAGTGCATATAACCCATATTTGAGACCTTTTCAATTACCATTTTAACGCATTCTATGATCGCTTCTACTCGACCTTCGACGTAGTCCCATAATCTCTCAATTTTTCAATAATAAAAAATATTAAGGTAATCCTGCCATTTCCAAGTATAGTTGCTCCCAAAGCGATATTGCTTTTCCACGAATTCGATTGAGTATTACCTCCCCCACCATAAGAGCGGTAAATAAGAAAATATGTCCCAGTTCTACTTCGAGTATATCTGTCCTGCAAATAAGAAAATATATATATCGTAGTTCTACTTCGAGTATCGCTCTACTCAAACTGAAGTACCTTGTTTCATAGGTGGATGTAAAGCTTCATAACGTTGAAATGGTTACTCTGCGTACAAACTCTTTGCTCAATAAGAAAATATAACTGCTATGATGGATAGTTGTCTTAAATTTGATCACTTTATACGACCCGAAGCTCTTTTATCTTACAGCTATCTTTTCATGAACAAGTTGAATTAAGATATTTGTTCAAGTGGTCTTCTAAGAAAGGTATAACAGTTAGAGTGTTATGATAATAGTCAAGTAGTCTTCTAAGAAAGGTATAACAGTTAGAGTGTTATGATAATAGTTACGTAATGTTTTCAAGAGCAATGTTAATTAGTAGGCCTACTATAAGTAATAAATACAACATTTTTACGTGTGATGTTTTTCTTATAGAAATTTCACAAAAGAATAAAGAATGGCTACGTCTGAAGAATTGATTGTAAAAGAGTTGACCATTTAAATGATCCAAAAGAAATAACCTACTGAGAAGGGGAATCCATGAAGAAACTAGATATGAAAAAAGAAATAACCTACTGAGAGGGGGAATCCATGAAGAAACTAGAGATAAAATTCTTCAGATTTAGACTGAAAACTTTCCTAAATTCATAAAATGTACGGAATATAAAGCTTTCACCCGCTTCCTTTGGCTTTTCTTGCTCGCCCTTTGCTTCTCTATTTTCACTTTCATGCACTACACGTTTTCCCTTTTCCAGCGAGTGTGACTCCTCCTTTTCTGTCAACTCTTGGAGTCGAACATCTTTGTATTCAATATCTTTCTTCAGTTTTTCGTTTTCTTGCAAATGTGACTCCACATTTTCTGTCAACTCTCCGAGCCGAACATCTTTGGGTTCAAGATCGTTCTTCAAACAATTCAGATAAGTCTCCATTTGCCTTAAACTGTCTCGAAGAAGGGCATTTTCTTGTGTACATTTGTTCATCCCAATGACCAGATAATTGTTTTTATGCTCGAGGCACGTTTTTGCTTCTGCACAGTCCAAAAGCTGATTTCGTAAATCCACTATCTGGCATTCTTTCTCCTCTTCAACGGATCTAGAGGATTCTAGATCCTTTTTGAGAGAATCCATGGATGCTTCCAACTCTCCATACTCCATTCTCTGTTGTTCGTGACGTTCCTGCAACTATCCAAGATTTCTGTTCTGCTTCTCAACCTTCTTCTTGAGTCTAACATTGTCAACACGATATTGTTTAGCTATCCGAGTTTGCTTCTCTAACTCCTCTTGTAGCTCTTGAAGGTTTCTGTTCTGCTTTCAACATTCTTCTTGAGTCTAACATTGTTAACACGATATTGTTTAGCTATCGGAGTTTGCTTCTCTAACTCCTCTTGTAGCTCTTGAAGATTTCTGTCCTGCTTTTCAACATTCTTCTTGAGTCTAACATTGTCAACACGATATTGTTTAGCTATCCGAGTTTGCTACTCTAACTCCTTTTGTAGCTCTTGAATTTTGGTTGGCTTGTATTTTTTCTGCTGAACTAAATCTGATTATTGTTGCTCTTGGATTCCTTCATTTGAAAGTTGGTGCATAAGGTTTTAATTGCATTTTGAATTTCTGCAATTTTGACAAGCGGCGAGATTTTGCCAGGCTGGGAGATTTTACCATATTTTCTCACTTTGTTGGATTTAGATTCTACTTTTTCTTCATCGCTTTCCTTGAAACCATTGAAAATACTCAAACATTTTCTTATCTTTATCCTGCACGGAATTACTTGGTAACGTGGAAAATCTTCGCCCACCTCTTTTGACGATGTTCATACTTCTGTTTTCCATCAAATATTTAGGAAATCCTGTTTCGTTTTGTGAGTTCATACTTTTGTTTTCCATAAAATCCTGACGTGATTGAAAGAAAGCTCTAGGAAATCCTAAGGCGGGAGACAATATAAAACTCGTTCGCTAACACTCCTCGGAATAAAACGAATGTGAAGATCATGAACTGAAACCTGGCTGACACACTGCCTTATCTTATCTTCAGAATAAAACATGAAAGTGATGGTAAGTGGAATGAGAGAAAGTTGACTGCTCTATAAATAAATAGAGCATAAGACCTAATTAATCAATCAATTTGGAAGGCCGACTCCTCATAATTCTATTAAAATTAAAACAGTCTCACCTGATTGATAGTATATGTTGTTTGTTGGGTAGTTTTTTTTAATTTTTTAATAATGGATCGTTATTTGTTCTGAGTTTGTTGTTTTCAATGGTTGATGTTTTTTAATATTTGTGTATATGCATTGGTATGAGTTTGTTGTTTTCAATGTTTGATGTTTTTTAATATTTGTGTATATGCATTGGTATGAGATTTTGGTTAAATTTTTGTTAAATATTGATATCCAACTTTACAAGAATTGTGGGTGCGATGGGAATTGGTTGAAGAATTTGATATAATTGGGGCACTCATCTTAAAATTTGGAATCAAGGATTCAAAACCCTAACCTTAACTATCTTACATTCAAAAGGAGTTTGCTTTGATCATGATGTCTCTTCATTGCTACAACTAGGTTAATGCATGAAGATAAGAAACATTTTTTTACCAAAAGTGTTCTTAAAAATTCAATATTTAACTCATTTATTGAATCAATGCCCTGAAAAGTCAAATATGCCTTGTGGCTTGTGGCTTGTGTATGAAGAATAATTTAATGATAAATGTGTTATTTTTTTTAAATGTATATTTGAACATAATCTACGTAAAATGTTCTCTAATGCACATATTTTTTAAAATTTATTTTATAAAACTATATTTTTTATTAATTTTTGAAACCAACCATTAAAATTTTTAATCTCATTTTGTATAGGTTTGCATAAGTATTTTTTTTATAAAAGCTTACAAAATTTGAAAAACCAAAAATATAGTTTTCAAGAACACATGTCCAAGTGGAGAGTATACGTGTTTTGAATTATTTTGGTTGTGTTCTTTTTATGTTGTTGTTTTTCCTGTGAGCTGCTTCGAAGTTGTCGACATGGTTACTAAGAGTAAGTTTGAAAATAAAATTAAAAACAAACATCATGTGAACTCGAAAACTCTTAAAATATATGTCAATGAATAGATGATTAGTTGACGAATACACCATTATTAATTCCACCACCTAAGTTGCATTCCATGATAGGATTTAGGCTTGACAAAGAGGGTAGTAAAATTAAATTTGTAGAAAAGGGGGTTGAAGGCCTTTTTTGAAAGTCCTCGATGGATCTATTTGTTCAATCAAGGTTTTGAGTGGATTTTTAACTACCTAGATTGAGGGTTTAGTTGTGGTTAAGTGAAAAACTTACTCGACTTACTGCTAGTTACCTTGTTGCGTTCAATTTTCTTCATTTGCGTCCTTTGCAAGTAAATTTGACTAATTGATTAGCGCCCCTAACACATTGTCTTCTAATAAGATTGAACTTATCTAGGACATTTCTTGAAATCAAAAGTTTGTGAAGAGACATATTCTTAATGCATTGTTTTTCAAACTCGTTAAACACACCATTAAGAATTTGGTCTTGACCACATGTAAGATAATTTTCATGCACTTTAATTACCTCGAAGGTGTTTATTCAATGAGATATTGTTTCTCGGCAATGCTCCAAGTTTCCTTGTCTCTGCCCCAAATAAATATTTGACACATGTATCCTTTTCTGTGGCATGTTCTTGAATTTTTTACCCTATATAGACCATTAAGTTGTCTCGGGAATCCTAACTCTCACTGAGGCAGGGGTAAATGACTCAACAATGAAGGTTTATTTTTTTGGTTTTGAGGTCATTCAATTGTCTGAGGAACCAATCTCTGGATGAGGTGGGGGAAATGATCGAGGAATGAAGGTCTATTTGGGGGAGTTTTGATAAAATTTAGGCTTTTTACAAGGGGAAATATGATTTTTCTGCTCTTAATGGACATTAAAAATTGGTTTGGTTTAGGTTTTTGGATGTTGGTGCTTCAATGGAAAGATTTCCATGACCCAAAATGCATCTCACATACCTCTACTTTATAGAAACAATGACTTCCACTTGATGAAAATAAAATGAGTCTCTTAAGTTTGTTGGTTCATGATTGGGTTTATCACTTTTGATGCCATCAAACAGATGAAATCTTTAATGGATGAAGATATTTGATTTTTCTTGTTAATTTCTTATTTTTCATTACTTGTTTTGAAGGTTGTGAAGGTGCTTTTATTAAATGCTATTATAATTAACCTTGCCCAAGTGAATGGAATTAATTATGTTTTGCATATGGTTACTCGGTTGGTTGAATGCTATTAATGATAATAATAATTCATTGTTCTTAACAATCAATCCTGGATACTTTTTGGTTCATCATGCTATTGCTCTAGGTTTTCATACAACTACATTGATCCTAGTTAAAGGTGCTTTAGATGCGTGTGGTTCCAAGCTAATGCCAGATAAGAAAGATTTTGGTTATAGTTTTCCTTGCGATGGTCCGGGGCAAGGTGGTATTGGATGATATTTACTGCACATTTCTTTCTATCATAATCTAAGCACCAAATTGTGTGTAGATGTGGGGTTGAATTCTGACATCTAGCTGCATATAAAAACGAAAACACCCTCTCATTTCTACATGATCTTTTCTCTAGCAGAATTATAAACATGTTGTGATATTTCACATGAATCCAATATGATCTAGTTATTAATTTAAGATATTTGTCAAAGAATAAATGGCTCCTTGACATATAAACTGGCCTAATTGCCATCATTCATTAATTAAAATTAATGGTCACATAGCATAAACCATGCGAGAAGACAATGACAAACTATGCGAGAAGACAATGACATAGTATTTTGGATCGATGTTAAGAATATAATATCTAGACATATTACATAATCTTCAAGCAATGAAACAATGTTCATTATGTGATATAAATTTCAAAAAAATCAATAAGGGAATGATAAATAAACGTTGGAAAAATATAAGTTTTAAATAACAAAACAATTAGTCTAAAAGTAAGTTGAAACCAATAAAAAAAAATGTTCATATTTTAATATGGATTTCAAAAAAAACAATTTAATAAGTAAATGATAAACAAAAGTTACAAAACTATTTCCATATTTTGAATAACAAATCAATAATTAGAATTAAAGTAAGTTTTAAGTGACTTTCTTAATGTTGTTTTAGAAGTTGTGTTGACAATAATTTGTTGTAATGATATTTTATAAATAAAATTATAAATGATTTTTGGAATAATATTTTATAAATAAAGTTGTTTTCAAATAAGATTTTGAAATAGTTATTTTGTAAAATTTAAATTTTATATATTAAATAATATGGATTTTTAAGTAAGTTTTGACTTGAAATATATATTAAGATAGTATTTTAAAAATTAAGAATTTTTTTTATTTTATTCTATACTTTTTATTAATAAGATTATTTTTTTAATATAATCCAAATTTATTGTAAAACTTTGATAATACTAAAACAACTAATATATTAACATTTATTAATACAATGTCAAAACCTTAATTTTAGTTATCTACCTAGTAACACACATTTAGCTATGATTTATTTTTCTTTATAAAAAACAAACCAATAATAAATTTTAAAATTTAAATATGAACTATAATTCAAATTAGTTGATCTAGTTTGTTAGTAAAATATTTGTTCATCTAAACTTGTGTTCAATCCCCAAAAATATATACCACCTAGTCGAGAACTGTCCCTACTCTAGCACCTTCTTTATTGAGATCTATGTAGGGATGGTGCACATGTTTAGCCGCTTACAACAATTTCTATTTTAGTTTGATTTAAAAATGAATTAATAGAAAGTGCCCTAGTTGGATACCACCTGCTCCAAAAAGCCCATTTCATTGGATTTTTCACTAACTTATTCCTACTTCATTTTTGTTATAACTAAAATTCACATGGAGAAACAATTTAGTCTCTACCAACTCCATTAATAGCAATAGGTTGACAAAATATATCCTCCTCTTGTTGTTAGTACAGAAAAAATTATTTTAATTACTAAGGAGTGAATTAGTCACCTATTCTAATTGCACAAAGCTAATATGGATAAATTCATAGCTTCAATTATTAGTCATATTTGTTTGTGGATCAATTAGAGGAAATTTCAACTCAAAATCAGCCTTCTAAGGAAAAGTCAATAAATTGATAAAATAATGCCATGTAAACATTTTTTCAATATATTAATCTATTATTTCACTTTTATCAAAGTTGCCTAGAATTATTGCACTTTTTTCAATGCTTCCCTAGATATATATTTTATATTTAAATCAATTAATGAGAACGAAGTTC
Source organism: Pseudotsuga menziesii (assembly GCA_001517045.1). Taxonomy (NCBI): domain Eukaryota; kingdom Viridiplantae; phylum Streptophyta; class Pinopsida; order Pinales; family Pinaceae; genus Pseudotsuga; species Pseudotsuga menziesii. The sequence goes on along the minus strand of LPNX010821552.1, from coordinate 81,091 downwards.
GATGAAACTTTTCACCCAAAAGTTATAATAAAAATCACATAAAATAACTAAAGAAATTTAATACATAATTTCAACTAAAAATTAGTTATTTTAGAGAACACTCTTTCACCCCAAAATAATGTTAGAAATCACTTAAAATAAGGAAATAAATTTATTACATATTTTCATCTAAAAATTAGTTATTTTGATAAATGTTTCACCCCAAAATAAAGATAGAAATCACATAAAATAAGGAAATAATTTTAATACTTAATTCCATAAAAAAATTAATTAAAGTTATTTGACTCAACTTTTCTAAATATAAAATTATTTAATTATTATTAAAAAAAATTATATACAATGTTATACCTCACCTAATAATTAAATATTATTAAAAAACACTATTAAATATTGCATCTACCTTCGAATTAAAAATCTTATATAATTTTACACAATCATATTATTAAAAAAATACATGCCCAAATTTATATTTTATTGCACCTATCATTTTATTTCAAAGCATATACAATATTTTATAATAATAATTTTAAAATTACAATTTTATTAATTCAATGCTATTATTTAAATATGTTTTATAGTTTTCATCTAAATTATTAAAATTGTTCATTAACTTTTTACCAAAGCAATAAAAATATTACACAATAATATTATTAAAATACAGTATTTATTATACATAATGATATTATTAAAAATAATTTTTAATATACACATAATCATTAACTGAGTCAAAATAAAAAGATTATACAATAATATTATAGCCTAAAAATAAATTGAATGAGAAGATGGAAACTTTTTTAGAAGCTTGAAATTTCGAATATTATCCTTCTTATTCAAACTATAATTTTCATAAATAAAATATTTAAAAAAAAATATTCAATACAATATTTAAAAAAAATTTCAATACAATATTAAAATTGAGTTTTAATTGAGTTTTAAAAGCATCACCCCTTAATTTTTTTTTTAATATAACCATTCATGTTTTACCACATTCTAGTGTGAAATGTACGTGGTAATATAAGGTTAAGGACTCCTTTTCCACTACCCTATAACTATACTTGAATGATCAATGTTATGATAATGCTTTTACCTTTATGTTTTTATCCATATTTATTTAAATTATTTTTTAGCTAAAAATTATTATTTTTAGCATTAATGTTCATTCAATATTTTTATGAACAAATTGTACATGGTTGAAATCTTTTGGGCAGTATTCCTTAGTTTGACCATGATATCTAAAACAAATAAATAAATTATTATATTAAAATTTATTATATTACAACTCTAACATAATAGACTAATCCCAATTCTATGTTTGAACAGGTGGACCAATGCAAAAAAAAATTGTAGATTCAATGAGATTGGAAAAGAATGAACGGTTCCTCTGCTAGATGATTGGATCCGACAATCCTCCTTTAAACCCTAGTCCATCCTCCATTGTGGAAAAACAAATTGGCACCAAACCCTGGTTCATCCGCCATTATTGACATAAATATGGCCAAGGCAAACCCTTTGGGCCAAAATTCTCTCAAATATTTCCCAGGCTGGATTGGATATGTCAAAAAATATGTGGGCTCAATTAGATAACGTACATTTCTGTCCAAATTTGGTTCCTTGGCCATTGATGGAAAAAATTGGTGCACATGGGAAATGGAAACCCTCAGATTTAAAAGATAAATGTTCAGTTTTGTTTCGGTTCAAATTATTCTATTTAAATTTTCATTTGATGCCATTTCATTCCATGCGTTTTTCCTATAGAAGCTGACAGTGAAGTGTTGGATATTCGATTCAATCTTAGTTGGCCAGTTTCAACTCAGAGGGGTTATTTTGAATGGCTTGATTGATATCTTTCTCAAGACAAGCACGTTTCTTCTTATAGGTAAATCTTCACTTCTTTTGGGTTCAAATTATTTGATTTAAAATTTAACTTGACCCCATTTGATTCTCTGTGTTTATCCTATATAAGCTGATAATGAAGTGTTGGATATTCGATTCAATGCTTAGTTGGGAAGTTTCAAATCAAAGGGGTTATTTTGAACACCCTAATTGATAGCTTTCTCAAGACATGGCATGCTTCTTCTTATATGTATGTTGGCTCTTCTTATTTTTGCATTGTCAAACATGTTTTTTTGTGCCCATATTTGCACTTTCAATTTTGTCTAAAATTTCTTTAATACAGATTCACCCACATGTATGCTCAAATTTGAAGAAAACAAAAATTTTATTGTTTTTCTTCACTTACTAATCACGTACACTTGCGAGTGTTATTGTTGTTGGAATTTAAATTATGGTTTCCACTACAAGGAAGATGTTTATTGGATAACAGCACAACTGTTAGGATTCCTTCTCACTGAGACTGCGTGGCTTATTTATGAGCTGATAAGGAAGCTTATTTCCTTAATTCAAAGCAACATGTATCACCTGAAACCTCGGCTTATCTCTCGGCTCATATCTATATTCATGCAAAACTATAGTGTCAGAGAATGTGAATTAATATTGTCTGAATAATTTATTAACTCACTTATTAGAGAGGGGCCTTGTTTTATTGATGATGGCTGTGTTATTGGATAAAATCCATTTGTGTTGTTACGGGAGCGATGTATTTATCTACTAGCTTCAGCCTGTAGATTAATAACTATTAGCTGTAGATAAATTAACTACTAGCCCTATAAGAACTACTAGCTTCAGTCCCACTTGCCAAGGAATCTCGATGATATAAGTAGAGAACTGATTAAATATTTTCAAAAACCCAAGACAGAGCAACAATGCATAGTAGAACTAAACGATATCAAGCAAGATTCCCATATTCAAGGACTTGTTCTTGTTTCTGCATCCAAACTCCATTTCTAAAGACCCATGTCTGCCACTCACCCTTGTTGAGAAGACTGTTATCGTTGCCTAATTCGAATTAGAAAGAAAAGACAACGTTGATTATTACAATATCTATACAGGTACAAATATGTAAAGGAAAGTCCCAAATCTTCTCTAGTTAAAAGAATGAGTCGATATGATGTCTCATGGGAAGTTCTACCCAGTTAAGCTTGAGTTAATAAACAAGCTACAGAAATATCAAACTAAACCAACACACTAGGTCACTACCAAATCCATCGAGGTTTAACAAGAGTGAACAATAAACTGGAACTCAATTTGCAGTCTATGATGTAGTGGGGTCCTTCCCATCAACCCATTTTTAATGTCCATCTGTAACTCCCATAATGGGAGAGTTGCCTAAAAGCCCTTGATAAACTCTTTGCATGACTCCTTCCCTTACAAACCAACCTTTCTTTCCACTCTTGTTTTTCAACAAGCTCAAATGGATTTGTGTCTTTATTTAAAGATGTTTCCTTTTTTGGCCAATTCCCATTGGCTACTATTGGAGATTTTGAAATATCTGCTAGCAAATATTTTGAATTCTCTGTTGGTGCAGACTGATGTGTGCTGCTACACTTTTCATCTTCCAATTTCTATTCTTTTGGAAAATGATAGACAACTGTCTCTTTATCAAACTTCAAGACATAACCCTGGTAGCATCCTTCAAACAACATTTCTCCTAGGGTATCTATGATGTTGTATTCCTCCTTTTCAACCTTAAGCACAAAAAAATGGCCATTCCAACTAACAATATAAATCTGTGGTTCACTACTCTTAGCCTCCTCGGTACTTGCATTAGTGATTTATTCCCAGATATTGTCAAAACACATAGCCCCTTGTATAAATTCGAAGTAATCTCCCATTATTTCATCTTGAAACAAGCTAACAAAGGACTTCCCAGGAGATACAAAAAGAAGACATACATTTTCCTGTAATACTTTCTCCGTATCAAAGTGTTTGTCTGGGAACTTCTCTATGTAAGCTTCTATGTCACAAAGATTCCTCCACTCCAAAAGATCCATCTCAAATCAAAGTATCAAACTAAGATTTAATAGGCATGGATTTTTTATTATAATGCAACCAATCAACAATAACAACCACTAAAGAAGTACATGCGCTCTCCCCCTCAGCCTTTTCACTATGCTAATCAATTGAAGAAAAAAATACTTGGGTTCACAACTTCATCTTCCCATCTCTACTAATAAAATTTTGGGTTCCCAGCAGCTAATGGTAAAGTGATCATCACCAAAGTCCAAACATTCTGATCTTCCCTATGCTACACTATCTTCATTCTTATGCCACTGCAAAACATATCCTCTGTTATTAATTATCATTCCTGGTAAATTAGTTATATGCCTTAGTTGCAGCTACAGGTGAAAGCTGCGAATCACAAACCAGACAGTTGGAATTTCATTTCTTGATAAACAAAAGAAATAAAAGCATCCCATATCCAATAATAAGGATTGAAGAAAATAGATGAGAAATTAAAATAAATTCATGAACTTCGAGATTTTGAACTAGCAACAAAACCTATATGTTGCCACCAAATATGTAGTAAAAAATATCAGAGAATGAAAGAGAGGTGGAAACGAGAAAGCACCAATGGAAGAAAATCAATAGGGAAACATAATTGTGAGTGATAAAATTCAATATCATCTCCCCCTTCTTCTCCATACAACAGTGGCTCTCCTCTTGCTCATTGTGACTGACAATTCAATTTATTTTTTTTCCAAGGAAGAACGATCCGCATGGAAGGCTGTGCAAAAGCATAATCAGAGTTTCACAAATATTGCTCCTCAGTAACCTTGGCGATTGACTCTAAACTTGCTTTATTATTGATTATCCAATTATCATCATCTCCATCTTCTCTAAAGTCCAAATAAATATCTCCTTCAACACGATTAGCTACCACCAAAGTGCCATAGCTGAAGGAATCCTGAAAACTAAATCAATCCTTGTCCTCAGCTTCATCCTCATCACATTCATCAACAATATGACTGTCAAATACATATTCATACCCCTCACTCCTTCAAGAAAATATATCGTCATTCCCAACCTCTTCTCTACAAGCCTTCTTTTCTCTTCTGTCTCCTACATAGTCTCTAAAAAATTTAACCTTCCTCGGGCCTTCTTTGAGAGAAAAAAGATCCTCCTTTTCTGACTGAGGATCTCCATCTGAAGGTGAAGATGGCACACTAGTTATATTAACTAGGTCCATTACTTTATGGGCATTTTGAAGCTCCACAAAAGGTGCATACCATAGGAGAGGGAAGACTTATAGTAAGTGCTGCTTCAGGTGCCTTGCCACTGGTAAAGCAAGATACAACAATCTTAGTAGTTTTGGTTATATTCTCCATAGGAAATGCATACTCGCCAAGGTTGAGGGAACCTGTTCCTATAATGGAAGGCTTGTTATTCGATTCTTGTTTCAAACCATGCATATTTGAAACATGGCACGTCAAAATACTAGTACACATCATCATATTTATTCATAAGCTGTGTTTCTCTCCTTGATGCCATAATATTCTATGAACATTTCAATTTCCAGAAGGAAAACAAAGTTCTAATAAGGAAATAGCAAATATGTTTTCAATCTAAGAGACACACATCCTGACTAGCACTCAACTTCATTTACATGCACATGGGCATGCAGACAAAGCATGTTTGATCCCACCATTAGAAGACAAGGCCTTAGTGCAAGAGCTTCTCTTAAAAGACTAATTACAAAGCATTAAGATAGTATGACACAAATTACTACATATGCCTTAAGGAAGTTAAGTGGATTGCTTTCTTTTTTATTAGCTTCAATGTTATGTATGTGCAGGTGTAGGTTTCCTTAAAATGTTTAGTGGATTGCTTTTCTTTGTGATAAGTTTACTTGTAGATTGATGTGTATGCATGTGTAGGACCTGGTTTTTGATCCCACCAACATGGTATTTTCCTGTGTAACACTACCAATTCTATTACATTAATATTACTCAACTAAGTGGAATAAACAGACAAGTAGACTATATTTGTTTCTCCTAAATTTTCTCTACAACATTAACACTACTATATACATCCAATACAACAATAATGGGACTATAATGGGCCAATTGTTGCACAGGAATAAACACCTTATAACTGAAGGTATGGGGTTACCAACATACTCATAAAACTTGTAGGCAATCAACTTTAAAGTACACAAAGGAAACACGAATATAATATAAACTCACTCAATTCACAACGATTGATCCTAGCTTTGTCCTCTTCCGCTCTGCTTCTCCTCCAAAGCCTTTAGAGATGTTTCTCCTTCACCTGTAAAGAGAAAATCCTCCAAGTGCAAGCTTATACATGTATATAGAATAGGTTAGATAAATCATATATAGAGTGCTTAATCATAAATATTCATCAAACCATGATACATGAAAGACATTCAAAACAAATTTGGAAGAAGGATTATCTTTATTAACAATAGTGAATGAGTTAAGATTGCAACCCAATGTTTGAGACAAGGACTCCTCTGCAACCAAACGATTCTGAGTTCCGCTGCTCCAAATACTTGTGAATAGACACCACCAGCATAACTTTTCTCTCCAACTATGATTGATTAATACCCTCCCCAAGGCCTTTATTTATAATTAGTGAAATAAGGCAGTTTCGAGGGTTGAGGAGGTTGAGACAGTTAATATGGTTATAATTAAGAGCTTAACAAATCTCAAATAATTGCGATTTATTATTTTTAATGTCAAAGGAAAGAATACGCGGGTATTGATACTGGAAACCCGCGTATGACACACGAGTTGGTCTAAGGGAATCCTGCGTATAGATCTGTATGTGGGTTGCAATTACAAATACTCGCATACAACACGCGACACGCTGTAGGAAAAGTCACTTATGTACGCGAGTTGCATATAGGCAAAGGCGCGTACAACAATTGACATATTCAAATGTAAAAATGGCAAGCTGGATGGATAATGAATGTATTTCATAACATGCCCATCTATAGTGTTTTAGGCAACCTTCAATCCATAAATGTCCTTTTGTGTTCCAACATAGGAAATGTCGGCACTGGGATGGAGAAGTGCCATTTGGGTAGATAACAGATGCCCCCTAATGTGTGATGTCAGAGGGAAGCGATGGCCGAAATACATTATAATATTTATCTTTGGAGAACTCAGAAATCCAATGGAGCAGAGGTAGTACCTGAAACAAATGCATAATAATGTCATATACAAAGTCATATCTGAGGATACTATGTTCAATATACTGGAACACTAGCTCCTTTACAATATTTGAGTACATCATATGATACGGGTACAAGACCATGTATATTACAAAGGTGGATCAAAGCCACAATATACAATAATGATGAGTCTTCAAATATCTGGAAGATGTGTATATAAATGGAACATAATCTTGCACAACTTAGTCCATAATTGAGGAACTAAGGTCTTCATAAACAATCCCAAAGAACCAGTACAATCCAAGCCATGTGAATAAATGCAGTCTGAAGTAAAACATGGAAAGGATTCAACAGTTTGTCAATCAATAGGTGATAATCGACAATTGAAGCAAAGGAATTCACCAATTATGAAAGTGAATCCTAAGGTACGATCTTCAAAACTCTAGGTGTTCGTCATCAGGAAGTACTGAAACAAAACCATGCTGTGATAAGGAAGGCAATAGATCCTCCAACGGATCACAAGAGTGACTAGGAACTGGGAAAAAGAAGGGAGACACAATAGATAACAGATATAACAATGATGGGATCAGGATAAAGATCAAACATTAGGTTGAGTCCTTGAACAGTGAGCACGGCACAGAGATGACCCAAGGTAGCTTTTAACTCATAGATAGAACAACTATACTTATCTGTCATGTAGGAGACATGATCAGATTCCCCAGGTATAACGGACAAGAGGAGGAGTAGTAAACTCAAAGTAATAGCTGAACTGAAAGTGAACACTGAGACATGGGTATCGAAAAAAATAGAGAGTGCTAGGTTCAAGGATAACATGCTGCCACTACTGAAAACAAGAGAAAACTTCTTCCTTACCTTCCCTGTTAAATTTTAACGAGTCCAGGAAAGTCAACTCAGATCCCTCTTCATTTTGTAACAAGATTGAAGAGAAGGGAACATAATGCTTGATAGTGTCACTAATTCATGGATTTAATGAGCCCGAACTAGTACATGCTCAGTTGGTGTTTTCACATTTAGAGAGTCTGAAAACTCCGAAGAAGACTCCAAGGGGGTCCTTTTTCGTCCAATTTAGTCTCCTAAGGCCGAAAAAGTATAAAACATACCACAAAAGAACTCTCTTAACTTCCATAGAAGAAAAGGTGAACCTTTTTCATACTTAGTCAGGGAGGTCTGAAAAAGGTTAAATTACCACCTACCCAATGCTCCTTCCAGAACAACATGAATAGCTTGAGTTTTACGAGTGTGAAGGAAAGCAAGATCACTCGAAAAGATCCATTTGAGTATGAGAAATGGGGCTTACAACAATAAAATCGTTGCTTTGTTCTTAAGTTTTTAACGAGCATGACAAAGAAACAAAGTACACTCGGAATATTTTGCATGTTTAGGTCCAAAGCACGAAAAAGAGAAAACTAAACTCATAATGGGAGTTCCTTTTCCGTAAATTTAGTCCCTTAGGTCCGAAAAAGTGATAAACCTATGCCTGAGAATACTCTTCTCAATTCAAATAGAAAAGAGAGGGATCCTTTCTCGTATTATTACGCATGGTCCGAGAAAGATATAACCTACCACCGATGCAGATTCTCATTCACATATTCTTAATGAGCTTGAACGGACAAGTTAACTGGGCAGTCAAGTCTATTTTGAAGGAGTTAGACCTAGGCCCAAATAAACTCCATAAGGGAAGAGAATCCTATAAAGGGATAGCTTATAAAAAGAGATTCAAAAAGAAGCTCTATTTGGCATGAAAAGTAGCTAAAAGGATACCCTTGTACCTGAAACAACTGTGGCATGAGTATCAAAAGACAACATAGGTTTTAAAGGAGGATACACATGAAAAAAGGGTCCTATCCATGGAAGAACAATGGTAAAAACATGGAACTAATGGTTTAAAATACCATAGTCCATGGAAAAATGTTGATTGCTAAGGTTAATGTGGATTAAGTATAGATGCAAGAAATGCATTGGAAATGCCAAAACCACCCTATGGGAACAAAAAACACTTTATAATGATGAAAAACCTATTTGAAGGCAAAAAGAAATATGGTATTAGTTGAATAGATTTCAAACTATAGGAAAAAGCCCACTTTGAGAAATAAAATTTCTATCAATAGTTCAAAATCAAAACAAAACTCACCATTTTGAATTTTAGCCATAAGAAGCAAGTTTTTATCTCTACCTTCATTCGATCGATGTGGACAATCTAGTGGATGAAATCCAATTCCGCAAGTTGCAGGTAAGCCTACACCCCGATCTCTTCAATTTGATCCTAGCAATTTTTAATTTTGAGTCTCAATTTTGTTGTTAAAGCATCCTAAAGCATTTCATGGTGCGTACACGGGTTCACTGTGTAAACACTCGCATACACGTGTTCTGTACGTGGTTTGCCTTTAGAGACAGTCGCGTGTACTGTGTGAAGGATAAAAAGCTAATTATAGCAAAAAAAAATGAAATTTTATATGAAATTGATGAATCATAATACTTGTTTTGCTAGGTGTGAAGATGGTGTTTGAACGAAGGGAATGAGAACATGAAACTATGGACCAAGAAGTGCTCCAAAGTGCGCCCACCATACATGCTTTATGAATGAGTGGGTTATTAAAGTTCTTTTGCTCATCACCCATGCGGGCCAGTGTCTGTCTATTAGAGTTCATGATAAACTATTGGGATCATGATTTAGGGATGTTTGACCTACAAGGTGAGACTTTGGAAATAACTTCCGAGGACATATATTTCATTACCAGCTTGCCACGACGAGGAGAACCGGTCAACTTAGAGGGCATCGGCAGGGGTGGTGATCCTTTAAGTGTCCAGAACTACATTGATGTGTTTTGCACACTAGGTACCTAGAAGAGAGGGAGCTATGTCCCTATTGCACATATCCGTGATTTCACACTACAGGTACTGACAAGAACCATCGTGAGGATTGCGGGATCCTCTTCATTACATTTAGCTACATGAAACCAAATGAGGTTGGCAGTGGATTGTATGCATGGTGCCCTGTATGATTGGTGTTCAGGAGTTGTCCCCATTATTAAAAGACAACTCTCTGATTGCAAGAGAGGAAGGAGAAAGAACTTTGGATATTCTAGCATATTGGTTTCCTTCTTCTTCTTCGAGAGTACTAGGGTTGAGTCCCGCCATACCCGTACCAGTCTGATCCCCACGTCAGCCAAGGATGAGCAGATGAGGAGACATCTTCCTCTGTCAAGGAGGAGGGGACACATTACAGAGTGTGTACGATGATGACTTCTACATCTGGTGGGAGCGACACGTACCGGTAGTAGAGTAGTTTCCGTATGCCGACATGGATTTTCGAGGTGATCCAGACCTTGTCCTCCCTCCAGGAGGAGCATGGGGAGAGCTAGGTTAAAAAAATTTAATTTTTAACATTTTTTAAAATTTTTGTAAATTTTAAAATGATAGATATATACATATGTGTACAAGTATTAATCCTATAAACATGTCAAAATGTAGATATTGGACCGATCCACCCTAAGAGGCATCCACGTATGTTTGTTCGTCCTGTCATAGGCGAAGACCTGGGGCTTATTAGGGTTCTAGAGGGGAAGCTAGCTAGGCTTACCCAAATAGTTCCCACTTTATGGGTAGAGCATATCTTGACCGTCATGCAGGAGTTTGTGGTTGGAGTTCCACCTGTCTGGTTACACCTTTTGAGGTGAGTGGCCAGAGCGGTTCTTGTATACATAGATGCTGTGGAGGATACCGAAGCTGAGGAGGCTGAGGAAGCCACAGTATAGAGAGACCATGGGGACTAAGGTGATCCAAGTGACCAGGGTGGTTCTGCTTAGATTCAGGACATTTTGATG
>LPNX010821552.1:41745-69521 GCA_001517045.1 Pseudotsuga menziesii | reverse complement strand
ATGAATTCTGATTTCTTGGAATGTGATTGAATATAATAAATTCAAAATTTCTTTCCAATAACCTAATTTGCATGAACTAACGTAATAGAATAGGGTTTCGCACCTAATAAGCTCGATTGAGCTGGGAAACCACCAGTTGAGAGTCGAAACAGACTTCGAGCTGGGTGATACCACGTGACAATGCATCCCATAGAATCTCAATTACAGCCCTATATTCAGCAACATTGTTAGAAGCAGGACCTAAGCAAGCGCCTCTTGCAGCAACTAGCTATCCCGAGGGAGAGTAAATGACCCACGCTGCTGAAGCTAGATTACAAGTGTGGCGGCTGGCGCCATCAGCGAACCCTATATACCTTTCAGAAGACATTTGCAACAACCAGTAGATGGTATAAAAAACAAAACCGACAAACTAATGTACATAAAAATATATACAAGAAAAATACAAGAAAAAGTGCTAAGTCTAAGCATAGTACTTCTTCAAGTAGAGCCCATTTCTAGGCTCAGGCAGCTTGTTCCCATCAACATCAATTAATTCATATGCGCCCTTCTTCAATACTTTCAACACGGCATAATTTCCTAACCACATGGCCTTGAATTTTCCCGCCCCCAAGGGTTCTTTGTCTTGGTCCCAAAGCAAGACAAGTTCCCCCTCAGAGAAAACCCAAGGTTTGACCGATTTATCATATTGAGTTTTGACCCTACTCTTATGAGCTTGATTAGTAGTTAGCACATCTCTATGCTGTTCATCAAGGCGTTCTAAATGTACCAGACGTTCCTCAAGCTATGTCGTATCAGGTAACACATGAATAGCTATTTTTAGAGACGGGATTTCACACTCAATCGGGGTAACTGCTTCCACTCCATGAACAAGTTGGAAAGGGGAGAAACCCATAGCAGTTTTGACATTAGTTTAGTAGGCCCAAAGAGCACGATATAGCATGATGTGCCAGTTAGAACGGGCTGCATCAATTGTACATTTAAGGATAGTCTTTAAAGTCTTGTTTACAGCCTCAACCTGACCATTTGCTTGCGGATAGTACAAAGATGAATGTTCTTGTCTGAATCTGAGCATAGTGGTCAGTTCCGTCATCATGCTATTTTGAAAATTAATGCCATGGTCAGTGAAAATCACTTTGGGTATACCAAACTGTGCTATAATCTGATTGAATACGAATAAAGTTCTTGTTTCCCCGTTAGCTTTAAAAGTAGGCATTGTTTCTGCCCATTTCGTAAAATATTCAACAACAACAATGATATATTTATGCCCCCCAGCTGAGGCTGGGTTGTATGTCATGTAATCAATCCCCCATTTCATGAAGGGGCCTACCGAGACAATGGGAAACAACGGAGGAGGATGTGACCGTATTTTCCTGGTGTAAATCTGATAAGGATGACAACGCTTCACTGCTTCCACACAATATTTGAAGATCATGGGCCAGAAATAACTGGAATGTAGTATCTTTTGGGCCATTGCTAACCCAGATAAATGACACCCACATGCTCCACTATGGGAATCATTCAGGACAATCTTCGCTTCCTCATGGGTAAGGCATCGACGCAAAATGGAATCTACCCCTCTTTGATATAATGTATCTCCTATGATGAGGTAGTTCTTAGCATGAAGGCATAATTTACATCGTTCCTCACGTGATGAAGATGAAGGATACTTCAAAGTCTGGAGATATATAAGAATATCCCCGTACCAAGGATCAGAGGTGGATATCAAGAAGATGTGCTCATCTGGGAATGAGTCATCTTCAACGGCTACATCTTCTTCAGTAAAAATTTTTTCTATAACCTCAGCAAAAACTAAGGACTTCTTAGACTTAGCGGACTAAAAATCCAAGTCAAACTCTTGGAGAATGACTATCCATTTGTTGAATTTTCCCCCAACAATCCGTCTGGACAAAACATATTTAAACAGATTCACATCCGCCACTACTGTTGTGGTCCTCACTAAAATGTAGTGACATAACCTCTGAACAACATAGATAGCTGCTAAGGCTAATTTCTCAACGTGGGAGTACCTGAGTTCAGGTCCGGCCAAAGCACAACTAAGATAATAAATGACATGCTCTATGAGCTTATTGTCCTCCTGGACTAGTACTACCCCAATGGTCGACTTGGACGTGGCCAGATATAATATAAAATCCCTAGAATAATCTAGCGAACGCAGTAAGGGTGCCGACAATAAATATTTTTTCAATGCCTTGAAAGCAAGTTGTGCAGTTTCATCCCATACAAGTGGGGTGTCCTGTTTGAGCAGGCCCATGAAACCTTTGGTAATCTTGGCATAGTTAACAATAAAACATCGAAGAAAATTAGACTTCCCTTGCAAGCTTTGAAGTTGCCTGATAGAATGAGGAGGAGGCAGAGTTACTATGGCCTCTACTTTTAATGGATCCACTTGGATGCCTCTATTAGAGACAATGAACTCGAGAAATATTCCTGACTCAACACAGAATACACACTTATGGGGATTCAAGCAGATTTTATAATATCTGCATATCTCAAATATCAACCGTAAGTGATCTAGATGTTGAATCCTCTTACAAGAATTTGCAGGAAAATCATCAAGGTATGGTTCGACAATGGCTTTAATATCATGGAAGGAAAAGTTCATAGCCCGTTGAAAGGTTTCCCCAGTATTTTTTAATCCAAAGGGCATTTTCTTGTACGCGAAGGTACCCCAAGGACAAATGAAAGTAGTTTTATGTTGGTCTTTCGGTTTTATTTGAATTTGATTGTATCCAGAGAAACCATCCATAAACGAGAACACTTCACTTCCGCACAAGCATCTATAATCTGGTCTATAAATGGGATAGTTGTCCTTAGGATAGGATTTATTCAAATCTCTGAAGTTAGTACAGATGCGGATAGTCCCTTGCTTCTTATCAATAGGAACAGGGTTGGATACCCATTCTATCAAAGCTATGGGATACATAAAACCAGCCTTCAACAGTTTTTCAACTTCAGCCTTCACAGCCACCGCTTTGTGTGGGTTAATAGGTCTTAACTTTTGTCAAACAGGTTTGGAATTAGGATATGTTCGGATTTCATGTTCAACAATCGATGGATCAATGCCTAGCATCTACTCATACGACCATTCAAAGACATCGCAAAATTCCTTAAACAAGGCAGTATAGATAGCAATCTCTTCAGGAGAGTAGTTTGCACCTATGTATATGTTTTCCACGACATCAGGATTAACAAAGATGTTAATAGGTATAGTGGTGGAAATATTTTCCATATTCCCCTTGGCAAACATTCCTTCCCTGGGTAAGGGATTAATGGGTGTATCAACATCATCTGACAGTCTCAAATGAAACTCTTGATTTTCTATTTTTGCTTAGATCTGGAAGAAAATAGGATCGATGGTGAAGATCCTCACAGATATTACCACGTCCACTCATGGCTTCCAAGATGGCTTCATCAAAAGGTAAAACCATATCTAAATAGTCTGTAGAGTGCGAAGAGTTTTCCGCCCATGCGAGCAAATAGACTTCTTCCAGGTCCTTCGAGACTATAAGAGGATCCGGAATGGGTTCAACAGTGGTTTGATTGATAGCTTGGTAAGCTACTTCCACTGCTAATAAGGGCACCTCTGGTTCTTGGGGAGAAGGGAGAACCCAAGAATTAGTCCTATCAACAATCGTGGCTATGGACCTCCCCACACTAATAGAACCAATATAGTTAATCTAGGCAGGAAGATCAAATGTTCCCATCAGTGATGTGTACATTCCAGCCCCCAAGCTCTGTGCAGTAGGTTTGACCTGATCAACCAATGTCACAACGGACTCATTAGACTCTAAATGGCCTTTTTGAGTAAAATCAATTTGGTCAATAGTAAGCAACTTTCCCTCATGTGGAAAAAACACTACACGAAATACGACTGACGCAATCGTGGACATCGCATAAGTCAAGTTTCTTCCCAGAAGAAAATTATATTCTAAAGGTGCATCAATCACTTCCACCTCAACAGACACTGCTTTCCCTTCTAGCTTAATTTCAAAATCCAGTAGGATACCATGCGGACGGAAGGACCTTCCATTGAAAGCAGTAAGTAGAGTGTTTGACAGGACCAGCTCTGGGGATCCGAGAGTTTTCCAATAGGTTAAGCACATAACACATGTAGAAGCACCCTCATCAACAACTGCCCTTCCAATGGTATTTCCACCATGGATGACATCTATTGATAAGGCTACATGGTAAGGTAGCCGAATTTTAACATCAGACAAATGAGATTTTTCCATGAGACTTGATGAGTCCATGCTTCCTAAAGCTGCTAAGAGGGCATCCCGCTGGGCGGGACAACTCTGTAACACCTCTAAAGCTGACATTGCACACGGGGTTTGGGCTAGATCTTCAACTACGGATTAGTTTGAAGCACCCCTAGTGTTAGGGTTATGCAAGGTCTTCTTGAAGACACCTTTTGGTATCTTCGGCATAGTTTCAGCAGGCTTCTCTATCGTGAGAGGGTTAGAAGTTTCACCTACAGCTTTACCCTTCTCAGAAGTCGCTTTCTCATAATTTTTATTCCTCGTCTGTAACAAAGTCGAAGATCAAACCATGTTGATATAGTTTGGGCTAGGGGAATTTTGAGTGCCCCCTACTACATTAGAAGCTGAAGCAGAGTTCTGTCCTTGGGGAAAAGGATCCTTCAGGATAGTCGATTGTTGGGCTTTAAGCAGCTTCTGGGCTTGTTCCATAAGGGGACAAAGGTGAGTAAGGTGGTTCTCATGGCACAACTTACACGGGAACTTAACCTTCTTCTTTTCTTTATTGCCCCCATCAGCACTATTCATAGGTTTTTGCTTGTTTTGGTTTCCCTCTCCTTTCTTTCCTCTCTTTTTCTTCCCACTGGGATGTTGATTGCCCTTCTGAGAGGTCTGTGCAAAAACATTTGCACTCTGGGGGTAAGGGGCAGCCTTTGCTGCCTCCGTTGTAGACTGCTTGACGTACAATTGATGAAGTTTCTTAGCCAAAGACTCTACGGTGGGAGAGTTTACATACCCAACCACACCATCGGCATGGGGTCCAGGCTTAGGCTTGTCCACATCATGGGTAGGCCTCGGTGCCTCAGGGATAATCTCATACAAGATCCCAAATTGTGAATAAATCAAATCTAATTGCTGGGCCTTGAGAATGGATTCTTCTTCATTTGTCACTCCTGAGGTGGATACGTCCTTAGATATGTAGGGTAACAGGGATTTAAGGAACCACTCTAGTAAGAACTTAGGAGGGATGGTGGCTTTTATAAGTCTCTTTCACCTCCTCCACTCTTGGATGTGATCCGAGATGTGGGTGGCCTTGTTCTGCCTAAAGGTAGATAACAAGTCCGTTCCGAAATCATATTGGACCAGAAGCTGAAAGTGGCTAAGAAATGCACTAGCCAAATCCCAGAAACTACTGAAAGCAGCAGAAGGTAACTCAATGTACCATTTTTCCGTGGTACTTGTTAAGGTTCTCTGGAACAAACTCAACCTGACTGAATATTCATTTAGTGAATTCGAAGAACACCATAAATTAAATGTGGTGGCATGAGCCCCATGATCTTCACCAACTTTGCCCTCGAATTTAGGGATGTCCGATGGCAATCTAGTGGGAACAGGTGGCCATGAGGGGTCATGCCTCATCAGGTCATTCATCAACTTAGACAAATCCAAAGTTTAAAGTTTCCAGGAATGGAATCTTGGGTTGAACCGGGGCACTAAAAGTGCCAATCTGGGGATTAGAGGGACCTGCCCCCAAATGCCCATAAGTAAAAGTGGGGTTTCCCCTGCCACCGGTTGCGAAGTGGGTGGATTACTCTAAAATGGGTTCCATCCATAAGCCATAGGGTTGTGAGTGGGAGGTGTAGTATAAGAATTTCGAGCTGTCCCAATGGAAACTGGGGTCTGAAAGACAAGAGCCGGTATCCCTCTACTAAATAACGAAAAAGGGAGAGCTCGTAAACGGGGCAGAAATTGGAGTTTGAAAACTTTTCCCATAGGAGGTATTGTTTCCAAACTGCACTCCTACATAAGAAGGTGATGGGCCTACATACGGAGTGGATGGGGGAATATGCCCCCCATTCCAAGGAAATCCTTGGACAAAATTTGAAGATTCTATCTGACCACTCTGGGTAGTGTATGGGAAGGAGCAAGGAACAGTAGGTTTACTAGGAATCCCAGTAACCATATCACTAGAAGTACCTGCTAAGTTTGAGTGAACCAACGGTTGGACCACCCAGCTTGCTGGAGTAAAAGGTGTAGAAGGTATGCTAGATCTAGGGACACTTACCGGGGGAGGTAGCACCCGTTCAACCGAAATGGCTGAGGTGAACACAAAAGAACTTTCTCCCACAGAAGACATAATCCTACCCACAGGGACACCTAAAACAGGTGAATCAAAAGGTCTAACCTGAACGATCACATGATCGTTTAAATTAGTCAAGGGTGTGTTAAAATTCCTTGCAAACTCATCAGTCTGCAAGTATTCTATCTCAACTGTATCAAGATTAACATGGTTAGCTATAAGTGATGGTTCACCTAGAACTTCACTTACTCCTACCGATTCGAATGAACCGTCTGTGTCCAATCTCTGCCTTTGGGGTGGAGGTGGAGGTTCCAACGTGACTAGAGGAGGAAGGTTTTGCAACCTTCTTGACCTTCTTATAGGTTGGTCCTCCACGATTAAAAATTTGAAAAATCAAACCCTAAGTCCCACTAAACATAAACAAAACCATAGAGCATACAGTATAAAAATTCCTAAAGCCTCAAACAGTCAATCAAGGGTGAAAGATATGCTTTCCCAAAGAAAGCTGAAGAATGATTACTTGGCATCCTTGAAGTGGTTCTTAGGCACAAGCGGAGGAATCACCCACCGCCCTCCCACACTTACAACAAGGGTTACCTTCCAAACCCATCCAAGGTGAACCAGAAATAGCCTTCCGGTTTACCTCGATATGAACCCTAAATGTCAAGAGACTAAAGGCTACCTTAGCTATACCAATAGTCTGGGGGGACAGTCACAATCCTGACTCATGCGCATGGGCAGGGTAGTTGAGCCCGAAACTCTGTCTATGACAGAATCCCCAGATGCATAAAAGTCTTGATTTACATTTTGACAAGGAATCGAAGGGTTATCTCCTTAGTCCAATGCCTCCACGTTCCCTCATGCTTGACTCCCTTTTGAGAGGAGCTCCCCAGATACAATTGATAAAGATAAGGATTTACCTAATGAAAGGTCCACTACATCTGAATTTTAAAACTTATGGGAAGTTTACACTTCCTATCCCACAAGTCTAGCCTAAGCTAGTAGGTGAAAGGCCCCTAAAAATAAAAATTACTAGTAAATTTTAATTATTGCGTTCATTTTAAAGGGCTTTTTCTTACTCAGAAGGAAATGGGGTGATGAACTATGGTGTTTTTGACTCGATAAGAAATAAAAAGGTGTATTTTTTTCAAAGCAAATTGCCACTACTAAAGAAAACTTCTTTTTCTTTTTGTAAATATAGATTGATGAACAAATGCAAACGATAAAGAGAAACTAAGACTATGTTCTTGTAGTTTTTGAGATTATATTTTAAACTGAAATGAAAACTACTTATGCAAAAGCAAATGCAAAAGCTTGAAAATGTTTTTCTTTTCACTTTTTAAAATGTTCAACCACTACTATGCACCTAAAATGCACTAAACTTGAGTATACTTGGATCAAATCAACTGTATAAAATAAGCAAACTGAAGTAAACAGGTCAATAAAACCAAGAATCAACCAACAAGGGAAGACCGAGAACCCTAGCTTGGGTGTGTATAATGAAAAGAAATCACTGCAAACTCACGAAGGTAATTGACAAACCAACCACTATTAAAAGATAGACTGGAAAAACATTGCCCAAACCCTGGATCACTGATTTGGACAAAACACTTTAACCTATAACCCAAACAGGCCAACCTACTTCAAAATGCAAATAGAAGACAATCCAAACAAAATAAAACCAAGGGCTTTACAAGAAAGCACAAAGTGTGGCCACCAAGGTCTTCAGGATGACTGCACAGTGTTTATAAAGAGGGCCAACTAACAACAGGAATCACAAAAGGAAAGGGACAAAAAAAACCTAGCCCAAAAATACCTATTTCCAGGCTTGTACGCGACTATGTATAAGGGAAACTCACATACTGTACGTGACTGTCCAAGAGAGCAACCCGCGTATGCAGGCCTCTATACGTGACTATGTATGAGAGCAACCCACGTACAGGTACAAAATTTTCTCAAAAAAAGGAAAATCCACAAGGCCTTCAAACACTATGGTAAGCATGAACTAGGATAAAATGCCACACATAAACTTCAAGACAAAGACTAGTCAAGGGTGACAGAAATAACCTACAGCATTCTGGGATCCCCAGCGGAGTGGCTAGTTCAGCTGTACAGGAATAAACACCTTATAACCGAAGGTCTGGGGTTACCAACATACTCATAAAACTTGCAGGCAATCAACTTTAGAGTACAGAAAGGAAACAAGAAGATAAGATAAACTCACTCGATTCATGACGGTTGATCCTAGCTTTGTCCTCTTCCACTTTGCTTCTCCTCCAAAGCCTTCAGGGATGTTTCTCCTTCACCTGTAAAGAGCAAATCCTCCAAGTGCAAGCTTATACATGTATATAGAACAGGTTAGATAAAGCATATATAGAGTGCTTAATCATAAATATTCATCAAACCATGATACATGAAATACATTCAAAACACATTTGGAAGAAGGATTCTCTTTATTAACAATAGTGAATGAGTTAAGATTGCAACCCAATGCCTGATACAAGGACTCCTCTGCAACCAAAGGATTCTGAGTTCCGCTGCTCCAAAGACTTCTGAATAGACACCACCAGCATGAATTTTCTCTCCAACTATGATTGATTAATACCCTCCCCAAGGCCTTTATTTATACTTAGTGAAATAAGGCAGTTTCGAGGGTTGAGGAGGTTGAGATAGTTAAGATGTTTATAATTAAGGGCATAACAAATCTCAAATAATCGTGATTTATTATTTTTAATGTCAAAGGAAAGTGTACGTGGGTATTGATACTGGAAAACCGCGTATGACACACAATTTGGTCTAAGGGAATCCCACGTACAGATATGTAGATAGGTTGCAATTACAAATACTCGCATACAACACGTGACATGCTGTAGGAAAAGTAGCGTATGTATGCGAGATGCATATAGGCAAAGGCGTGTATAGCAATTGACATATTCAAAGGTAAAAATGGCAAGCTGGATGGATAATGAATGTATTTCATAACATGCCCATCTATAGTTTTTTAGGCAACGTTCAATCCATAAATGTCCTTTTGTGTGCCAACATAAGAAATGTCGGCACTCGCACGGAGAAGTGCCATTTGGATAGATAACACCAATGGTTACATATCCAAATAAAAAATACAGTTCAAGGATATGAACATCTTGTCACAACCAAGCCATCGACATTCAAACCAAGAGTTTCGTGGTACACACTGGTATATAATGTCTATGACATATGCATTGAAGCCATACCTATCCAAATAAACAAATAGTTGTAATAGTTGAAGCACTTTTTGTTGAATGGTTGTTATGTTGAGGTTCAATGTAGAAAAGTTGTAAATAATCTGGATGGGATATTGAATCTATCCAAATGAGGTAGCATTTTTTGCACATGATGTATTAATAAGGGTAGATAACTCATCTCTAGAGATTGATGGAGAAAATAAGTAGAGTTGTTTCCTCGTGTCTTTTGATCCAATCAAAATGCTATCATCTTGAATTGTCCTTTTATACTTTTTACTAATAAACTTACCTAGTATGTCATATGTTGTCATCAAATTCATATGTTCACCCATGAGATTCATATTGCTTGGTCATGAAACTCAGATTCATTTAGGATTCTAGTCATAGATATTTTTTGTTGGTGTTGGGATTTGGAAAAGGTGAAAAGATTTTTAAGGGAGCTACAGAATTTGTTTAATGTAACCACTTTCTCTAGAATTCCACCTAATCCTTATTCTTTTTTGTCGAGTGCATGTTCGACAATCAAGGCATTGAAAAATATTTTATATTTAACCTATTTATCTTAACAACCTGAAAGGCCTATTTATTAGCTTGTATTCAACCAACTTGTTTCCCGTAACTCTTCAATAAATGCAACCAACTTTGATATATGAGTCATATTTTTTGCACAATTTTTTTTTGAAATTTCATTCTAGGGAAATTAAGGAAATTAAAAAAATTCATCTCACACAGGAAGTTTCCCAAAACTAATCCCTATGAACTTTAAGATGATCTAAAATATTAATTTACAACAAAAATCAATGTACACTATTTCACCTCACTTTATCCCAACACATTAAGCTACTCAAGATAAAATATAGAAAACATATGCCAAAAGGCTTCAACCCCTAGGGTACACTTTTCCAAGCATGTACCAGATATAAAAATCACTTGATTACAACAGGTTTTATAAAAGAAAATTCTCTCTGTTATCTTCCAAATATATGTTGAATCACAACACAATTCCAACCCTATGTTATGTCAAATTAGCATGAACAATAAGTGTTGGAAATCACCCAATCAAGAAGACAATGCATTCTAAAAATCAAATATATATTTACACAAGTCTTAGACAACTAGAAACTTCATATATACATAGAAAACTAAAGTAAATGTGAATACCATAACTTTATCACAAAGTTGTGAGAAAATCTATCTCTCCAAACCCTAGATAGGGAAAACTATTAAAACCCTAACCTCCACCAAATATCCACAACAAGTTAGCATCAACACTGATAAGTCCTCTTTGGATTCAATGTGTGTCTCCTACAAGTGTCCTATATGTCTCATTCTCTTCTCAACCTCAATCAAGATCCTCTAGGGTTATCACAAACATTAACTTCTTTGCCTCCTTAGGTAGAAACCCTAACCCTACAGAAACCTTGAACTTCTCTAAAAACTATAACACTCCATGACAAGTGAAAATAATAAGATGAAGAGTACACATAGAGAGAGAGAGAGAGAGACAGAGAGAGAGAGAGAGAGAGAGAGAGAGAGAGAGAGAGTAATTCACTACAATCCTCACTTCTCCAACACAATATGATGAGTAAATAATGAATGACATGACTCTCTTATTTATTTATATGACTGGTAAGGGAGGTAAACAAAAAAAAGTTGGCTTAAACCCTTGCAAGAAGCCTATCTCTAACAAGTAGGTTCATATGTGAAGTGCTCCACGCCAAAATACATGTGTAAATATCCTATGTGATGTTATCCAACAAGCAATGCTCCAAGGCATGAACATTCCTGTAGATGTGTCTAATTCTCCTATTCCATAAGACTCCAATACTCCTCTTAAGCCATGTTCTCCTCCTGGTCCACCCCACCTACATAATCACTTCCTTAAGCCAAGATAGCATAAGTCAAATACAACCCCCCATGAAAATTATCTAAGTGTTCCTGTGCCATCCAAGGATCAACACCCTTCTCTAGAATACCATGCTCTCCTCCTATAAATCAATCCATCCCCACAAGCATGCAAGAAACCAACATGTTCCCAGTATAAATAATCCCACCAAGTTGTGTAAAGGTCTTCAGTGCTCCAAGGGAGATATCCACATAAGCATCCATACAAAATTTAGCAATCAACGAAAAAATTAATTATGTTGTGTCTTTCCATCATAGAACAACTAAGGGTTACCCATATACCATGCACCTCACATCACATGAAGCATCCTTGAGCATGGTGTAAACACTTTTGGAGTAACCTCAAAAGTTAGCATCTTCTATCATCCCCACAACTTTGGCATTATTTTGTATAAAGTCAAGTTTTGTTTCCTTATCTTCTACTATCTAGCATTATGCTTGATGGGTTTATTATCACATATTCAACCACCTAGATGATTTATGTGATTTTTGTCAATGAAAACTTCAACCAACATTAACAACACTTAATACACATGATGCATGATTTATACGCCAACTTTGATAGCTCAAATCACAACTGCACTACAGGGTACCTATAAGGCCCTCACCCATACATGATGATAAGCACGCGAACCCTACCCTATCAACTCATCTAGGTGTGGTATCAAGCAATAGGGCTATATTATGCATGTCAGACATAAGATAGAGCAGTGAGTCATTTAAGAGTTTGTGAGCATGGAGGTTTCCACAATGATTCAACATTGTACCAAAAATTTATGAAATTTACTGTGTTGGAGTTTTGAAATGACCAACATTTCGAGTGGACACTCCACCCATCGTCAAGGTCAAAGTAGAGCTATGAAATATATAAAAAAATAATGACTTAATATATAGGGAGGTACATAAATATAAGTTAGGGAACAAGGAGTCAAGACTATCGTTTAGGTGAAAAAAGAAGAATTTTTAATTTTTTTTCAACTGACGATAAAATGAAGATATTACACATACCTCAACAAAATCAGCAGATTATGCATGAAGTTGATTTCAAATACAACAAACAAAAGTCATAAAGAGATCTGGAAAGCTAGACTTGGAAATTGACAACTGGAAAGTCCATTATTGGGCATGATTGGATGTTGTAACATCCAATATTAGAAATTCAAGAACATATATAGCTGAAACAGTCATCCATGAGCACACGGGTACTTCAAATTTATAAACCCACCAAGAATATCATTTTCATGAACAACTCAAAAAGCCATTCAAAATAATTTTGATAATTAAAATTCTACAAGGCCAATAAAAAGGACTGTTGAGTACAATTAAGAACGTGGAAGTATTTTAAAAATGAATTATTTTTCACTGCAAAATATTGTCAAATTTTAGGGAATAGCCAAAATGAAGCAAAATGATTAATCATTTTAGGTCCCATCACAAATTGACTGTGTAGGTTACCCGTACCACTAATCCATCAACCTGTTGGGTGCATCTTCTAGGGAAAATATGTAAAGATCAGTAACCCCGTAGGACTACATCTAGCTAAACGTTGTCTCTATTATATGTCTCTTTCTTCCCATAAATATTAAGGGGTGAGGAAGTATGTAAAGTGTATAGAGGAAAAATAAGACATGGATTGTTTATCAAGGATCAGTGGTTCACAATTTAACTAATCTTGAACTAACTCATCCACTTTAAATACACATGACACATTTGACTAGTTGTTGACAGACTTTTAATAAAAAATTCCTACAATTAATGTTTAGGCAGCAATAAGATAATATAAAATATTGTCGTTGTTCTTTCATGTAGGTAACACAAAGAAATTTGTCTAAAAATGCCAACCATCTTCACCTTGTTATATTCTATTCATTGGTTTTTAATGTATGTTTGTATACATATTCAAACATAGAATCTTAGCCGGATTTACAATATTCTACAAGATGTCTGATAACTTTGAGGTATGCCTCAATTTCTAAAAAATTGTCTTTTCCTTAGAATATTTTTCAAACCATTATTTTTGCAAGTTGAATTTTTCTTTTTGTGATTTTGTAGTATGTTTTGATTTTCATAATCTTGTTCATGTGCAGGACTCTCCAATAGATACAAATGGTTTAAGATAAAATCACCATCTTACCCACATAAACTTAAGTCTGGATATGGCACTGATCCATACAACAAATCAAAAAGTGGTTTCTGACATTAACTACAGTGCATTAAAGGAATATGGAGCTAATAATTTGGATCTTTGGGTAGAAGGAGAACTCTATCCAGTTGACCCTATGTCCAAGTCTGATCCTGATTTCAAAGAAATCACAGAAAAATGTCAATTTGTATGCCATGGAAAGAGTGGTCTTCTAGGATATTGTAGAAGTTTGGAAGGTAACCGCATTTCCCTTGAACAGACAA
Organism: Pseudotsuga menziesii; assembly: GCA_001517045.1. Lineage (NCBI taxonomy): Eukaryota > Viridiplantae > Streptophyta > Pinopsida > Pinales > Pinaceae > Pseudotsuga > Pseudotsuga menziesii. The sequence continues at coordinate 55,689 of LPNX010821552.1, read as the reverse complement.
TTCAAGATCTCAATATCTAGTTATATCAACTCCATCACTCAAATATGGTTTAGTATCATGAAAACATGAGATTGAACCAAATAATACAAATGTTGAATAAATGACATGTGGATGAACTATCCATTTCAGCAAAAGAAACTGACAAGCTGAAAACTTATATTTGTCATCTCGAAAAGAGACTCTCTACAATGAAGGAAACTCCAATGGGGCTGAGGATCTGATCAGAAAAATTGAAACCAATATCATGTTTGGTTAAGTCGGGAGGTGGATATAGAAAAAGAGTGATGGGGGTGAAGTCCATATTAGATCAAAGTTGTCCTGATCTTGTGGATGTGTGTAAAAATGTGCGTAAGAAAAGTGACATTAAATCAATGCTCAAACAGCCATAATTTGATCCTTTGAGAAAAGAAGTATTTAACCAATTTATTGCAAAATTAAAAATTGATGTAAAGGATGTTCAAGGAGTTTGTGATGAAAGAGGGATCAACAGGGAAGCATATGCAATTCTTTTTAAAGTTGTGAGAGAGGGAATGTTTACTGTTGGCATTAAGAAGATTTTGGTTCCTTGCCCTTTTCATGTGAGGAAATAAAATGCATTACAAAACACAAAAAAATGTTGATCCATTGGGAGATTCATATCAATTAGAAGTAGTGCATGAAGTTGCAAGTAATAGTAAAAAAGAAAGCACCAAGTGAAAATTTTCCATTAATTAGTAAAAATAACTTGTGGTATGACATAGAACGGGTATTACAGCTGATGGTGAGGTACTACAACATCTCTACTGAGGAATGTTATAGCGGATTTCACCACACTAGGTGAATCACACATTGTATGGCCTTCCCTTGTCCCTCTGCAGACTCATTAGCCCCTATGGACTACCTTTTTTCTTTTGATGTGTCCTTGATCATCCCTAAAAACATAAGAAAAGTGATATAGGCGGCTTTTACCCCGATAACCGCGTACATACGTGGATATGACCCCTATAGTCACGTACATCGGGATGTGTGCATAATCCAAATCCTTTTGGAGTTTTCCTTGACTTGGATCCGACTCATATGATTCCTGGCCTTCCATATGCCTTGAGATCGCATGGATTCGACCTTTCAGTATCCATTTGAAAAGCTATATAAGGAACCCCTTGAGACATTGAAAGCATAAGAGAGAATTGAGAGTAACGAAACTATAGTCCATTGTTGCCAGAACTTATGCTTGAGTCTGCATCCCTTTGTCCCTTGGAGCACTGTTGTGTTGTTCCCAAGCTTGCCTTTTGCTAGTGAGATTGCTATCTGAGTGATGGAGGATTGAGGTGGTGGAGGCCCAAGTGGGGGATTCATTTTCTCCAGTTCGCAGACGTGCCGTCAGAGGTTGTCACTTGTAATCTCTGATTCATATTAATAGAAATATCTTGTCATGTCCAGTAATGTGTATTTGAATGAATATTGTATCCATTGGAATATGTCTAATGCTTTTACATTATTGATTATATATGCTAGAATAGATTTAACACCATGATATATAGTATGCTTGTATTGTTTACTTATTGTTGAGGAAGTATTTTATCAATTCAAGCTAAAGATTGGAAAGCTAACCGGGGATCTACTTCAACCGTCCGGAATAAGGTACGAGGTTCGATCCTTTAGTGTTAGACATCTTATTTCTATTGCATATTGGGAAAGATTGATTTCTGGAGTCTAGCTGTCTGTTGTGGTACCCCAAGCCATAGGAATTTCTCTCTGTAACAAGGAGGCATGTGGGAAATTGATTGTTGTCCTAAAATTGGATGAAATGGAATTAGTCAACATGGAAAAATATGAAATAGTTTCCATAACGTCAATGAATCATGCATTAGATCCAAAACTTGATAAGGCAAGTGATAAATATTTTCAAGTTCAATCTGAAGATCACCTTTTTTGGTTCAGAATTTTTCATGTCAACAAGGAGTCCCATGATTCCTTGAAATTTGTTTTCAGAAAAACATATTTACCATCAATTATATCTTCACATACTGCAAGGGAAAAATTATATGTAGAAGGATATGGTTCATATTTTGTGGAATGGCACCTTACAGCTGATTTAAAAAATGTCAGGTGTATGTAGAAAATTTCTCATGGCGCAGATGCAATGCGTAGTTGCTTATATTGCATTATGAAAAATAGAAAGATTGAAGTTGGAAAGGTGGTATTTTGAGCTATCCTCAAAACCTTCCTCCCGACCATGATCAGCTTGATCTAAATCTAAATGCAATGCTTTCTATACCATTGATTAGGGTGCACATGTGCACTTTGCATGCATTTGTTAGAATTGTTGATAAGATGGTGTATATATCTATATTTTTTGCATGGAACAAAACCCCACAAATTTAAATTGAAAAGTCAATTGATGAAATTGAACATGTTCCTTCAAAAGAAGGTTTGCATGGTGGAAATGTTAAAATTGAAAAAGATATTAAGAGGTCTAGTAAACGAGGTATTCTTCTAGCAAAGCCATCAATGTCAGGTGTCAAAGCATGCCATTTTCTTTAAAATAAATGTGGACATGGATGTTTGGGATTGTATGAAGAATTAATTGGTGCAGAGGATGATCGCACTAGTGGAGGGCGTGAATAAGCTAGAAAGAAGAAATGTGCTTGGAATTCACTTTCATCTTTTTTATGTTGATGGATAAGGAAAAATTCATGGAAGGTGATGCAATATATTTTCAAGAAACAATTAGAGACTTCATAAGAGCAATGAAGGAAGCTTGGGGAGACAACCATATGACACATTATATGGTATGCATATAAAATTTCACCCCCCTAGTAATTTATTTTGTACTTTTATTTACATATTTTATTGTAAATTAACTTCATTTGGTATATTTGTTTGGTATTCTAAGATAGATTGATGTATGTTTGCAGCATCAATTATTTGCACACGGGACATGATTTGTAGGAAAATATGGAAGCTTGGCCTTTTTGGGGTAGACAGGGCATGGATAAATCACATAAGCTAGCTCGTACTATTTACCATAGATGTACACATAAAGGAGGGGGTTCCAATCATTCAGATGTTCTTTTGCAAATGGGTCAAGAATTTTATAAGTGTAAAATGGATGGACTTAAGGAGAAAAAACACCTTCGAGAAATAATTGAGCTTTGTAGAGTAATAAGAAAAGAAAATCTAAGTAGAAAATGTAAGAGATCTGATGCTTCTGAAGGTGGAGTTGGGAGAAGTTCAAGGTCTGCAATCTGTATGCTAAATTTTCTACCTTCTTAGTTTAATAATTTATTTTTTTATAAGTAAGGTGAACATATCTATTATAATACAAAAAAGTTACAGAGTAGGGATATACATGAGGTCTATGGATCATAACCCCTAGCAAGATAGAGACCTGGCTAGTTAAGGCCAGTCCCATCTATCAAAAACAAAATATGGTTCATTACATCCTTTTAGCAAATGCTTCCCTTCAGAAAATAACACAAAATAGAACTTTGGCAGAAATAACTATCCTCCCGAGTGCTTAACAGAAAACCAAACAAAACATGACTAAACTAGAGAGAACCAACATCGAAACTGGCGGTAAGCATTAATTAACCAGTTCTTGACACGCGATAATGCATTCCTAAGCTGCGTGTTTAGGCATGCATTATCACGTGTTTAGGCATGCCACACCTGGTGATCGAAGACTTTCCTGACTTGCTGTGTTTGCCATCGAAACATTCATGGGCCCGCTCCATGGTGTCGGCATTTCATCTTTTTGTCTTCCCGTTAAGGTTTGGTGCCAGTTGTTGCTTGCATGCACCAAGTGGTACGTGTTGCCACAACCCTCCACATCATCCTCCGCCAGCTTCGAGCACCGATGTCAAATGTTTTGGGTTTTTCCACTATCCTCACCTTCCTCTGCATGGAAAGATAGACTGCTGTCCACTCCTACATTCTCCATGACATCTGCCACCTTGTTACCTTCCCATTTTACATGCGAAAGTATAATGGCTTCCTCACCTATGAGAATTTTCCTGAGAACGCTTAACCGGCCCTCGCATCTCCAATTCTTTGAGACTTGCATCATTAAGGTTCTCGATTTAATCCTACACGCTAGGTTGATGATGATCTAAGAGTCCCCCTCCACCACCAGAGGAGTTTTCCCAGTTTGCATTACCCATTTCAAGCTGTTGATTAGGCCTTCAAGCTCGGCCATGTTGTTTGTGTTGTTTCCTATGGATCCCCAGAACAAACTGATGATATCGCCCTTCGAATTATTGATAGCGCCTCCATACCCGTCGGGCCGTGGGTTACCTTTAGCAGCTCCATCGACATTGAGCTTAAAAGACCCAGATGGAGGAGCAAGACAAGAGTTCGGGTTGGAAACCGACACAGGAATTGAGCAAGATATAGTTGTTGGGAGGTAATTCTCCAATCCCTAAATCATATAGTATTATTCTCTCATTTGCTTCGGTTGAATATTCCTCATATGTCCATTGTGGAAGAGAAATGGTTTCTTTCAAGTGGGCTTCTATAGATTTCCATATTTCCTCTTGTTTTCTAGCTTTGTTCTCAAAGGTCTATCTGTTATGGGTTTTCCAAATTTCCCATAGAGTAAAACTTGGTAGAAGTTCCCATAGGCAGTTCACAATTTTGTTTTTAAAACTGTTAATAGGCTAGTCAGCTATAGTGATGTCTGGTCACTCCCTATGCTGGTGGTATTTCCTAAAGATTGTCGCCCCTTTCTCCCATAAAGAATCGACAACTTTACATTCATCCTGTAGGTGATTTATGGACTTGTTATTCTCTTCACACATGAAACACCAAGACGGACCATGGAATCCTATGATCTACAGGTTATCCCAAGTTAGGATGCGACATTTAATTACCAACCAACAGAAGACAGAGACCTTTGGCCACTTGCCTCCAGTCCAAATTTTTCCCCACTTGGCATCTGGTACAAGGTTCTGAGTTCCTGTTAGCAGTCCTAAGGATTCTTTGGGGTTAAAGTTGCCTAAATTGGCATAGCCCCATATAATCTTATTTGGGTCCTCATTCTTGGTTATTCATCTATTGTAGAGCTCCATAAAAAATTCTTCGATATCCTCCCTGGGAGCTTTGGCTTGCCACCAGCTTCTTTCCTTCCACCTCCTGAACATCTAGTCTTTGTTGCATTTGTCCCAGAACTCCACCACCTTTTCAAGGGGATTATTCTAGAGAAAGGTACGAAGCAATGGGGCACCTTCCCCACAAGAGATCACTAGTTCCTGGTTCAACACTTCACTTGCAAATCTAGAATTTTGTCCATTCATTACTTCCCAAAAACTATGCTTTTGGGGCCATTGGGGTGCATATTTCAGGTGCCATAGTTTGGCCCATGGTTCATCCTCATAATTCACCCATATCCACCAAATTTTTGCACTCATAACTTTATTGTTGTCAAGAGGGTCTCTGAGCCCCAGTACCCCAACAACTTTCGGGGTACAAATGGTTTGCCAGTCCACTAGAGGCCATTTTTTGTTGCCTTCCGTTCCTCCCCATAGGAAGTTCCTCTGAATATTCTTGATTTGCTTAATGATGGATTTTGGAGCTTCCAGCACTAAGAAGAGATAAATGGGCATAGCCTAAAGAATATATTTTACTAGGATTAGTCTGCTCAGGAAATTGAGGGCTCTGAAAGTCTAGAGACTGAGCTTTTTGTTAATTTTGTCTACCAGTTCCTTCCAGGATATTTGTTTGATAGTCGATTCTTCCATAGGCACTTCGAGATACTTTGAGGGGAAGATGCCTTCCAAGAATTCCAAGATTTTAAGGATATTTCTCTTGGTGATCCTCAAAGTATTGAAGAAGTAGGTTTGGGATTTTTCCTTGTTGATTTCTAGGCCGCTAGCTTCTAGAAAGGTGTTCAAACATTCTTTAATTCCCCTGGCTTCTTACACTGAGGAGGGCCCCATCAGCATGTTATCATCCACAAATTGTTGATGTGTCTGTGGGTCCATCCCTGCTGTTAGGGATAATCCCTGAATTCTATTCGTTTCTCTCCTGTTCTTGAGCATCCTTCCCATCCCTTCCGCCACAATTATGAAGAGAAAAGGAGATAGAGGATCCCCCTGTCTAATACCTCGATACGCATTGAAGGGACTCGAGGGGGATCCATTAACCAGAATTGAGAAAAAGGTAGAGGAGACCATATTCATGATCCAATTAGTCCATTCCTCCGCAAAACCAAAAGCTTTCAGAATACTAGCCAAGAATTGCCAATTCAATTTATCATAATATTTGGAGAGGTCTAGTTTCAAGAGCATACCTAGAGTCCTCGTAGCTTTGAGGGAATGAATAGTTTCATGTACCAAAATAATGCCATCCAAGATTTGTCTTCCTTCCACAAACCCTACTTGCTCTGAAGAAATAATAAGAGGTATGAGAGGTTTAAGACGATTTGCAATTACCTTGGAAATGATTTTGTAGATAACATTACACGGAGCGATCGGTCTCAATTTGCTTGGGTCCTGTGTTCCGCTTTATTTTGGAATGAGAGTTAAGAAATTCGAGTTGAGAGCTCTAAGAACACTCTCATATTTCCTAGAGTCCTCCACCAAGGCCCAAATTTATTCTTTCAGCCAATCCCAGCCAGCGTGGAAAAAGTTAGTGGTAAAACCATTCGGTCCTGGTGCTTTATCTTTAGCCATTTGTTTAACATCATTTTCTACCTCCACCATTTCAATGGCTTTTCCAAGTATTTGGTTATGATCTTCCGTGATAATCTTGGGAATGTGACTTAACACTTCTCTTTAGGCATCCTCCCTATCTCGTTTCGGTTCCTGTAGGAGCTTGGAAAAATAGGAGTTCAGGGTGATCTCCAGCTCTTCTTGGGATTTAGCTATGCTTCCATCCTCCTTCTTAAGTCTATCCATCCGGTTCCCTTGTCTATGTTGAATGGCCACTTTGTGTAAAAAGCTGGTATTCCATTCTCCTTCCTGGAGCCATTTAATTCTAGACGGTTCCAGTAGACTTACTCTTGTTGTTCTCTGTGATTGAAATCCTGCAACAGAGATTTTTCCTGAAGCCTCAGTTCTTTTGAGTATCCGCTGATCATTACATGAGATTGGTGTTTCTTAATTTTGATCTCTAAGGTCTATTTTTTGTGGAAAATTTTGTCGAATGACTCCTTATTCCATTTCTTGATGTGGCCTTTAAGGTGTTTAAGTTTCTTTTGAAATTGATACATACAGGTGCCTCTGATAGGAGGGGAACTCTCCCACCATTCCTTGAGTTTCTCATGGAAGTCCAGTTGGAGGAGCCATAATTTTTAAAATATGAATGGTTTGCAAGGGTTGACTCTGACATTTTCCCATTCCAGACTTATGGGCCAGTGATCCGACCTTGCTGCTGCAGAATCACCGCTTTGAGGTTACCACCAGCCATCATGGCCGATTCTAAAAGCAGGAATTTGTCAATCTGCATGCTATCCCTCTGTCACCTATCTGCTTTTTATTCTAGGGGTATATGCCATTGGAAGTTCTGACATCAATCAGATCAAGATCATTAATAGTATTATTAAAGAGAGTGAAAGAAGTGTTTAGGTTCCAAATACCTCCTTTTTTTCGTCGAGGTTCCTGATCAAGTTAAAGTCACCTCCTATAATCCATGATTTGTCCTTAACTAGGGATTTTAAGTCAGAGATCGACTCCAGAAATGCCAGTTTCTATTTAGCCCTCGAGGGACCATAAAAATTGGAAATGACTCCTCTTATTCTAGTACCAATGATGTGAAAATTCGTTGTGAGAGTGCATGGGTTAGCGAGGAAACCAGATAGATGCACGTCACGAGGGTTCCAAACGATTCCCAGGACACCTGCCGCCCCTATGGCGTCTACTGCAACTGATTCAGACCCCTTCCACACTTTTCAGACTGTACTTGCAAGTTATTCTCCCAAGAATTTTGTTTCCTGCAGGAAGACTATCCCTGATTTGTCTCTTTCGATCCTTCTTTTAAGAAGACAATTTTTAAGAGCGCTCTTACAACCTATGATGTTCCATGTTGTAATATGCATCAAGACGGGATTAATTAGAGGGAGATAGGGTTGCATCAATTGTTGGATACTGCCCTGAAGCCACCAATTGTTCACCTATTGCTCTGATTCGTTGGACATTGCTAGGTCTTCCCCTTTTATCTTTCTTTGGATTTTTCTTTCCATCGGTACCTTTGAGGGATTCAACCACTACCCCAAGGGAGCTTGAGTTTTTAGCTTGAATAATGGATTTCTCTAGAAGGGAAACCTATTGAGGGGGGATCAGGGCTAGGTCTTTATCTGAACAAGCCGCTTCCATTCTGTCAAGGTCTAATCCACCTATTTCCATGTATTCTGATACAACTTCCATTGTTCCTGAAATTTTCTTGGTTTCCTTTGGTTGGATTTGGAGAAGGGGCTCTGGGTTGGTTTTCTTAGTGCGAGGATTTTCTTTTGGGGTTATATTCTTACCAGTTCCTTGGTTGTATTTTCCCTGTTCCTCTTGTTTATTTTCTTGAAGTTTATCCTCCCCCGTATCTACCTGTGTGTTGGCTATGCCTTTTGTCTGATCTTCCTGTAGGGTTTTCAATCGGTTTTGTGTCTGCACTCTTTTGTTTACTTTTAGACCTGAGATCTTCCTCGCTTTCCTTTTTTTGTTTTGAATTTTGGTGAACCCCTCCACATCCTGAATTTCTTGATCTTTCTTCCCCCTTGGTATTTTGTTTTGGGGGAAGCCTCTAAATAGTTGCCCATGTTTGTGGCATCTTCTACAGTAAAATGGGATTTGTTCGTAATCTATGGCATGAAACAATTCCTCATCTTCCCAAGTTAACTCTATTCCATCCGACAAATCTATGGAAATGTCAAGGTAGATACAAATTATGGAATACGATATGTATTTCCTCTGTCTCGTTTTCTCTGAGACTTTGATAAAGTTCCCCAAAGTGTTCCCTATGTCCATCAAGATTTCTTCCTTCCAGTATTACTTTGGGAGGGAATACATTCTTATCCATACTAGTGCTATTGTTAGATTTTCCTTGTTACAGTCAAATCTCTCTTTCCATGGCCTTAAGAAGAGGCCCGTCGAGTTATATAAGTAGGGACCATTCTCGAATATTTTTGTTCTATCCTCTTCATTGAAAAAAATAATATTGAAGAACCCTTTAGCTCCCAGTTGGAGATCAAAGTGTCCTTGAGGTTTCCACATTGAGTTGATCCACCAGACCAAGATCTTTTATGTGGGCTAGATTCCCATGAATTTTCCTATGAGCTCCCTCTCTTTCATGTATTGAATGTCCTCCCTGACACTTTCAGATTTGATCTGCATTCTTGGCACAGTCTTGGATTTTAGGAAACATTGTCCTGTCCTTCTTGTACCCTGATTATTTGTTTCTTCCTTTCTGGTTCCGTTGCAACCTTTCCCATCTTTGGGCGTATTCTGGGCATTGATTACTCCTTTTCCTTTGTCATTTTCTTTTCCTAAGATAATTGAATCTTCCTGTACTGTTTCATTCCTTCCACGGTCCCTCTCCCCCCAAGGAGGATCAGGAACCATCTTGAAACAATTCTACTGGACCGTCACCGACCTGCCTACACACCGTGAAACCTACCTCCTACAAACTTCAGCCCCTCGCTCTCTCACCAACTCCATTCTTCTACACTAGAAAGATTCAATACCTTCTTAATTTAATAATTTATTGTTTGAAATGATCATTATAATTATATTTTGTAGATGTGACCCTGTCATAGCAAGACCTTCCACAAGTCATTCAAATTTCCTATAAGTGTATTCTCTTCCAAATAATTTAGTTGTAATATTTATCAAGTTCACAAAGCTTATATTTTGTGTTAAATAATTACTTAAGGATAGATAGAAAAAGTTTTTTTTTTATATAAAAACTCACCCAACTCTTGTACATGTCAACAAGTACAACATGGATATTTAACTACAGTAGTCCAAAAACCCATCTTCCAAATTATTCAGGATTCATTAAGTTAGAAAATGAATTCTATAGAACTTGTTATTTTTCTAATTTGCAGAGTTTTGGACTGTTGTTCAGTTGAGAGAGTTTATGTAATTCTAATGTTGCACTTTATGACTATATTCAAATATGATATTGCATGCCAATAATGTGGTGTTTATTAAGTTACAAACTGCATGTAATCAAGTTAGTTATATGTTTCAAAAATAACAAATGTCAAGTCTAATCATGTAGAACACAAGGATACTTGTAATACCTCGGTTTTGACCCTGTTTACATTAAAGGGTATATGATGTATATTTTATAATTAATCATCGTGAGGAGCTAAAGGAAAAATCCCCACCATCGATTAGGTTGTGTTATGTTTCAGCAATAGGGATCATTGCCGATTGTATATCATGTTGTTCGGCACATTATAGCTTTGGCATCATGTAAATACACACATCAATTTAATTAAACCTACAGTGAGCTATGATGGTGCAACATTAAATGAAAAGGGCATGATTCCCAAGGGTAAGGGGGGGATTGCTAAACCTGGACCCATGGGGAAAAGCCACGTGTCGCCACTCTCTTTTGTCTCCTTAAACCACCACCTTAGTTTTCTATTGTTAGGAGGGACAACGATTGGATGGAAGGAAAACCACCACCATGCTCACACCTGCACCCACTCTCCACGACGTGCCTTCTAGGTAGTGGATGGTCTACCCACTATGTTGATCACGAGTCTGTTCATCTCCTCTCACGCAGGCTGAGTCAAAAGGGGTTCCACATTCCATTGTTGGGGGTTCGTTCTCCTCTGCCTCACCGATAGCTGGTCTGTGGGTTGGTTCTACCTTTCACTGGGGATTGTTAGTCTGGGAGTTTTATTTCCCATTCACGCAGAAGAATTGTTCCCCTATTTTCCTGTTTTGCGCTCCTGGCTGGATCGGGTAAGGTTTGGGGTGCTGTTCACTGAACTGTGACTGTGGGATGCATCTTTTCCCTCACGTATAGAGTGGAAATATATTTTTCTTCCCCATTATTATACCTATGCAAGTTCTATAGTGATGGTATTGAGGATCATTCGAGTGCTGTGAGTCCTTACGCTATGTGGGCGGTGGTTTCTTCCACCTTTTTTCTTTGGCTGTATCTTTTCCCATGTGTAAAGGTTGAGAGTCTGTTCTTTCCCCTGGCTGAGTTTTCCCCTGTCTATGCTGGGAGTTTTGCTTCTTCCCCAACTGCGGACTATGTAAGGTTCTCGTCATTTCCTTGTCAGATTGTGGTCTGTGTTTATGTTCTTCTTTTGTCCAAGGTTGAGAATCGGAAATCTCCCCTGTTTTGGGACTGTGTAATGTTGCGATAGTTTCCATTGCGAGTTTGGGCTGTCGATTTATCCTAGTTTTGGGTTGCTTCTTGGTTTTTGAGGCTGCAGACGTCTTTTGGGGATTGTTGCTGAGTTGTTTTGGCCACGTTAGGGCCAAGAATAACTCTAGAGCGTGGTTTGACCTGAACTATGTTTCACCTTTTGTTTGGGTTTGTCACCTTGTTGTCTTTGTCTTCTTCATAGAGCTGTGAATTGTTTGTTTTTCTCTGGTATGCAATGGTTGGTATTCGTACTGTTTAGAGTAGGATTAGAGGCTAGGTATGCTTGAGAAAACTGGTGTTTGAAGTCACCAGCTTAGAATTTAGCCTTTCCTAGCTCCTTGACATCCTGATAAACACTACTGTGTTGGCTTGGATGATTAGTGTACCTTGGGTATGTGTAAGCCTGCTTTGACCCTTATTCCTTGAGGAATCATGCCCAGCTCAGGGGTGGTAGTGTTACTGAGAGATTGATGATCATGCTGGACTATGGTTGGGTGGAACGTTACAGCGACGTAGCTGGTTGCGGGATGAGTTTCTTATCAGATGAGTATGCTTTTCCATTTTACTTCTGCAACTATATTTACTGATTAATGAATATGATGAACATGTGGCATGCTTGAATGAATGCATGTTTGCTTCTGCTATTTATATGAAGGATTATGCATCTTAGTATGTATTATGTTTAAGATTTTTATTTTGGCATTATATGCGTGTTCATGTTCATGGGGCTGTTTTCCCATATGTTTGGTGTTAGTAGCATCCTCTTCACCGATCAGAGGGTTGGGGACATTACAGTGTGGTATCAGAGCTCTAGTTGCAGCATGGGCCTAAATGGGCCATTAAAGGTCAGATAGCAGAGGTAGATTTCCTTCTTCCCAGCAGCAATCAGAAAATTGAAAACAAGAAAATTCACAAAATTTTCTAAGTGCCAGAACTATCGGCCCATCGGAGCACTTAGTGGGAAGGCCATCGACACATCATAAAGCTTAGACAAATGGATCGTCAATGCTTAGCTGATCGAGCATCGTCATTGCAGACATCTAGAGGAATATCCCTCCGACGGATAGGGTCTCCGACCACCGATGCCATGGAAGGAAGACGTTTTGGAAGCCGATGCAATGGGAAAAATATTTTTGAAAAATTATCTAAGGCCTAAAATCATCAGCCATCGGAAGAAGATAGTGGTTCGTGCGCCTACCGTTGCGGAAGCCTAGAGCACTAGTCTTCTAATGAGGAAAAGATCCAACTATCGATGACCGATGTGCTTCAGCCCACCGATCGAAAACGAGCATTTGATTTGATCATCATTGAATAGGAGATGGTCAAGCCGATATGATGAAGGGAAAGGATGAAAGGACACCAAAAAATTAGTTGGTTGAACCGCCGATGATGACGATGGAGTGAAAGTTTTCAAAAAAAATTCTAAGGCAAGAAAATCATTGACAATCAGCAGACATTAGTGGTATTGATTGCCGATGAACATCGGCAAGATGTAGCAGATGATGTGTCTGCCATTGCAGCTGTAGAATGAACTATTCCACCAATGCTAGTCCTTCCTGTCACCGATTCCAAGGTGTTCAGTGAACTACGGTGGTGACAAACATAAGAGGAATAGGCAATGAAGGAGCCGACGTTGAGAAGAACAAGAAATAAAATCTGCTCAGTATTGAAATTTTTTTTTGGACTTCGATGAAAGTTAGAGAAAAGAACCTCTGATGTTTTAGATGATCAAACTGCTGATGGCGGTGAAAATTCAACGACTACATCAGAGGAAGTTAGCCGATGGTGCACCGCCATTGCGGATGGCGAGGCAACTATCCTTTCGATGGATAGTGGTTGACATTGCCGATGGATAGTTTTTTACGTCACTAATGAATGGTTGAGGGAAAATTGCAAAAAATTGTCTAAGTGTTGAAATCCATTGGCCATCGATGGGAATTAGACGATGAAAAGGCCGATGTAGTGACAGGAAAAAGTTGAAAGCACCTAGGAGAAGAAAGAATTTTGCCAAAATTCTCGTAAGTGTTAAAATCCATCGATGAAACTTTGCTGGCTAGACCGCCGATACTATTGGTGAAAATAAAAGGATGGAGTCACCGATGCGTCAGAAGATGTTGATGAAACTTAGTTCTTTGAAGAGTCGATGCCAAGAAGGAGCATTTTCGAAAATTTTCCCAAGTGACGAAAACATCAGAAAATGATAGGAGATCGGAACGTTGATGAACATCATCAAAAGAATTTAGTTGTTCAGGTATCCGCTGTTGCGGCTATCATGTGAACTATCCTCCCTACGGTTACAGGTTTTAACTGTCGATGGGGTGTGTGGCAGAACCCACAGTTGAATGGATTTCCGCCATTGTGGGTGACTATGGAACTAACCATCCGATGAGTGAGTGGTCAATTTCTCCGACCGTCGATGCCACAGTAGGTAATGTTCCAATCACAGACGAATCGGAGGACAATTTACTATTTTATCACCGCAATGTCAAAAAGTTTAGTGTCACAGTACAATGGACCCATCCAGTCTTGGATCGCTAGAAGTTAGTGGATAATTGCTTCGATCCACTAAATTAGGTAGGATCATTCCTGGGGGACATTATAGTGTGGTCTCTCTAAAGAGCACAAAGAAGGGAGTGGTCTCTTGGT
>LPNX010821552.1:3591-41708 GCA_001517045.1 Pseudotsuga menziesii | reverse complement strand
TATATATATTGTTGATATAATTAGATGCGATTTGTTGACGGTCTAATAAACCCAACGAGGGTTGGATTGACTGTGCCTGATATATGTATAAAAGGATGTTGTGCAACAGCCTACATGCTGACCTAACATCCAAGTTCATAGGTGATCCCAAGGCTTGCAAAGCAAAGCAGGATCCTGTGGACCAACAAGGAAACGCACAATACAGATAAGTATTGGATCATTTTGCAATTTCTTTCTTATGAATATACATGTGTTTATGATTTGGTTATGATGTTTTAAGCTCTTGTTCTAGAGATAAAACCGATGAGAATAAACTAAACATGTGAATCTATTCAATGTTTGGATATAGGTATCGCTGGGAGTGAGGACTATGAGAGAATCCTAGGGGTGCATGTGGACATGTGACTGTCTTGAAGAGCTCGAAATGAGCGGTAATGAAAAAGGTGCTAGTAAGACTGTGAAGGTCCTAGCAGTCGAGACAACCATGTGGGGAGGCTCCATGGTTGAGAGTTCTGAAATAGACTAGAGACACTAAGTGTCATGACCAAGAGGGATTGGCATAGCATTCACGGTGAAGTGAAAGAGGCTGAGAGCACAAAAATCCATAGCGGTGGTGCGGGTTCCAGGGTGGAACAAAACAAAGAGGCAAAAAACTCTTGCTGCTCTCTCTTGCCTTTTGATTATATATATATATATATATATATATACATATATATTTATGCATTGTGAAAACAAAATATTGTTGAATGCATGTATGACTGGAAATAGAATGTGTGTAATTGCTTAAAGTAAATTATGAATGCTGGAATGGTTAATTCCCTGCTCAAGAATGGACATGAATGAGCTCATGTGCCTGTTGGGAAGGCATAAAAAATATGAAAGTCTCCTTGATGAGGCTTGGAATGTCAGGCCAATTGGGAAATTAAATGACTGATATTAATGCCTATATTATGCTTGGTCTAACAGAATTTCAATGATGCATTTCACCGGTGAAAAAGGGGAAATCAGCTAGTGGTGCACATTGATCATGGCAACAGACCAAAAGTTGCTGGACTTGGCTGGAAATCTCCTTCAAATGATAGCCAGGACCTAAGAGAATCTTGGAGAGATGCTCAAGATATAGAAAAGGCAAAATGAAATGAACCACCAGATTTTGCAAGGCTCTATTGGTTTGCAAAGGGAGGTGAAAAGCCTTCTGGGAGCAATCGCAAAAGGAAAGGAATGTGGATCAATGATGAGACATTCATCCAAGCGATCCCTTAAGAAATGGTCCAGACATGAAGACTCAAAATAAATTGAGCAGGTAAAGATGAAGCAGCCAGTGAAATGTTGGGAATGCGGGGGACATCATTTATGCCGGTACTGTCCAACGAGGGAGCATAAAGAGGGCAGTAGCCACAAAGTTCCTAGGCTTCGGGATAAGCCAAGAGTTGAGAACCAGCAAGAGAAACTCATGGAAGCCATGGGGCTTGGTCCTGAATGTTCAAAGTATATAATTGAACATGGGACAGGTCTACAAGATTTTGAAATTTTGATGTGCAAATTGTATATGTATTGGAACACCAAGGACTATGTTATTACAAGGGGGAGGGGATTGTAATACCCCGGTTTTAACCCCATTTACATTAAAGGGTACATGATGTATATTTTATAATTAATCAAGGTGAGGAGCTAAAGGCAAAAGCCCCACCATCGATTCGGCTGTGTTATGTTTCAGTAATAGGGATTGTTGTCGATGGTATATCGTGTTGTCTGGCACATTATAGCTTTGGCATCATATAAATACACACATCAATTTAATTAAACCTACAACCAGCTACGACAGTGCAATGTTAAATGAAAAGGGCATGATTCCCAAGGGTAAGGGGGGGGATTGCTAAAACTAGACCCATGGGGAAAAGCCACGTGTCGCCGCTCTCTTTTGTCTCCTTAAACCACCACCTTAGTTTTCTGTTGTTAGGAGGGACAATTATTGGATGGCAAGAAATTCACCACCATGCTCATGCCTGCACCCACTCTCCACGACGTGCCTTTTGGGTAGCAGATGGTTTTCTCACTATGTTGATCGCGAGTCTATTCATCTCCTCTCATGCACGCTGAGTTAAAAGGGGTTCCACATTCCATTGTTGGGGGTTCGTTCTCCTCTGCCTCACTGATAGCTGGTCTACAGGTTGGTTCTACCTTTCACTAGGGATTGCTAGTCTGGGAGTTTTCTTTCTTGTTCACATAGAATAATTGCTCCCCTATTTTCCTGTTTTGCGCTCCTGGTTGGATCAGGTAAGGTCTGGGATGTTTGTCACCGAACTATGACTGTGGGCTGCATCTTTTCCCTCACATACAAAGTGGAAGTCTATTTTTCTTCCCCATTCTTCTACATGTGCAAGTTCTACAGCGATGGTATTGAGGATCATTCAAGTGCTGTGAGTCCCTACGTTGTGTGGGCGGTGGTTTCTTCACCTTTTTGCTTTGGCTATATCTTTTACCATGCATATAGGCTGAGAGTCTGTTCTTCCCCTGGCTGAGTTTTCCCTTGTCTATGCTAGGAGTTTTGCTTCCTCCCCAACTGTGGACTTTGTATGGTTCTCGTCGTTTCCTTATCAGATTGTGGTCTACGTTTATGTTCTTCTTTTGTCCAAGGTTGAGAATCGGACTTCTCCCCTGTTTTGGGACTATGTAATGTTTCCATAGTTTCCATTGCAAGTTTGGGCTATTGATTTACCCTGGTTTTGGGTTGCTTCTTGGTTGCTGAGGCTGCATACGTCTTTTGGGGATTGTTGCTGAGTTGTTTTGGCCACGTTAGGGCCAAGAATAACTCTGGAGTGTGGTTTGACCTGAACTGTGTTTCACCTTTTGTTTGGGGTTGTCACCCTGTTGTCTTTGTCTTCTTCATAGAGCTGTGAACTGTTTGTTTTGCTGCGGTATGCAGTGGTTGGTCTTCGGATTGTTAAGAGTAGGATTAGAGGCTGGGTATGCTTGAGAAAACTGGTGTTTGAGGTCACCAGCCTAGCATTTAGCCTTTCCTAGCTCCTTGACAACCTGATAAACCCTACTGTGTGGGCTTGGCTGATTGGTGTACCTTGGGTATGTGTAAGCCTTCTTTGACCCTTATTCCTTGAGGAATCATGCCCAACTCAGGGGTGGCAATGTTGTTGAGATATTGATGAGCATGATGGGCTATGGTTGGGTGGAACATTGCGTCGACGTAGCTGGTTGTGGGACGAGTTTCTTATCAGATGAGTTTTCTTGTCCATTTTACTTCTGCAACTATATTTACTGATTAATCAATATGCTGAACATGTGGCATGCTTGAATGAATGTATGTTTGCTTTCTCTATGTATATGAAGGATTATGCATCTTAGTATGTATTATGTTTAAGCTTTTTTATTTCGGCATTATATGCCTGTTCATTTTCATGGGGCTATTTTCCCATATGTTTGGTGTTAGTAGCGTCCTCTTCACTGGTCAGAGGGTCGGGGACGTTACAATATTAATGCAATACATGTTCTCAAATACTACTTTAAACACTCTTATTCTTACCCTATACCACTCTTCTAGGTCACCATAAATTCCAATGATTGTTTCCTCTAGATAGACATAAATGTAATGACAACACCCATTTCTTTATTAAGCATGTAAATAGTGGCTATATGTGTGAACTTCAACAAAATATTTGCAAATTTGGCTATAGCATGTAGCTACAGTCAATATCCACTGAAGCATAAATGGTCCATACAAATTCGGCTACAGCATGTAGCTACAGTCTATATTCTCGAAATGTTTCTTTACTTTGGACTTTCTTTTTGTAGATGAAATTATATATTTTAATTCTCACAATGTTTCTTTTGTTTGGGCTTTCTTTTTGTAATTGTTCATTTATAAGCCTTGATAATTTATGATTCCAACAACAATGGTGATGCATATTATATTTTTATCTGAAAAAACATTGTCTAACCATAATTTCATGACCTTTTGGGATCATCTTCAGTCATGATTTTTTATATTTGGTTTTGCATTATTTTAACTCTAACTTTTCCCTTAGAAAAACACACAAACTTTAGACCATTCTTGGCATGATGAATAAACAATTTGGAGTATTTCCTTTAGAGATACTCAAGTTGTCATTCAGTGTACTAATTTTTACAATGTTATCTTCCATAGGATCACTGCCATTTATTGCTAACAATAGTACACTTGTTAACTGAATTCGGTGACTTTCCGAGTGATTGTAGTGTGTTGATTACGCTCTAAAAACACGTGACTTCATCCACATGATTCTTAATGTTAAATTTACCCATAAAGAATGCTAAAATTGGACAGGGTCATCATTTAGATTTATGCCTAAGTTTGGAACCAATGGCTCTTGATTGATCCAGGTGTAGAGTGTCTTATGTCAAGGATCAATGAAGATAAAACAATCGGTGATTTTAGAGAACTAGTGGAAATATTTCTATGAGAGGTTTCATCCTTTCTAAATATTAAATTCAGTTCAACTTCATGAAATTTTTATTATAGCAGTTTCAGGCTTAGCTTTGTTGAGCATTCAATCGAAAACATCATTATTAGATCTACCTTAACAGGTATGGTTTCATAGATGGTATATTTTATGTATTTTTAATTAGAATTGGGAAATGATTGGGGCTCATTCAAATTAAATAAGAGTTGATTTTATCATGTTGTGTCATGCAACGATACAGGAGTACAACAAAGGTCCAGCTTATAGAACCATACTAAAAAATTACCTAGATCAGATTTTCATGGCTTCTACAACTAATCGTCTATTTCTACATCGTGATGTGAACTTCGATACCTCTTCTCAGGATAGCGATTTGAACAATTTTATTGGAAGAGCTTCCAAATCATTTTATTTGTAGTATGTAATCAAGATTGGATTACTTGTAATTTCAGTCTTCATGTGGCTGTGAATTAAAGGATTCGAAAATTTATTTCCCAAATTATTTTGGGTTCAAGGAAAGGCATACGCCAAAGGAAAACGCTACATTGTATATCTACTTCATGTGTATCATATGCAACTTATGAGAATTGTGTAAGGCATGTTTATTGATGACAGAAAGTTGGTCTCAGAAACGTGGTGGAACATTGGAATATAACAAGTCTCTTGTAATGTACATTGCTCCAATTATAATAGTTTATACAGGAAGAGGCTAAATACAAAGAATGTGACTTAAATCTCTACTTTGGTTTTTTCTCTCTTCACATACTGTTGATATGAGTTTTTATAATGTTTCATGTTCTGAAGTGCACATGTTGTAACCATTAGCATTCGTCAAATGATTGATATAAGCTCCTAGGTGATGGTGTTACAGCTGATTTTACAACACATGGTTTATCACACTTTTATGGCCTTCCCTGTCCCTCTGCAGACGCTTTGGACCCCACGGACTATTTTTGTACCTTTGATGTTTCCAATATCATCCGTAAAAACACTCATTATTTTTTGTACACGACTTTAAATCCCTTTCTCGCATATATACATGGATATTACCCTTAAACCCTTGTACATCGGGATGTGTGCAAAAGGACAAATGTTTTTGGAGTTTTCCTTGATGTGGATCCAAGTCACTTATCTCTTGGCCTTCCATATGCCTCGAGATCGCTCAGATTTGACCTTCCATTACCACATTGAAGCACTATATAAGGAACCCTTTGGATACATTGAAGAAGAGGAATTGAAGAGCAAGAAAACTATAGTCCATTGTTGTCGTAGCTTGCTTATACTTGAGTCTGCATCCCTTTTTCCCTTGGAGAACTTTGTGTTCTTCCCAACCTTACCTTTGCTTGTGAGCTTGCTATTGAAAGATGGAGGATTGAGGTGGTGCGGGGCCAAGTGGACGACTCAGTTTCTCCGATTCGCAGACGTGCCGACAGAGGTTGTCACTTATGTAATCTCTAATTTATTTAATAGAAATATCTTTTCCTCTCCAATGATGTGCATTTAGATGAATATTGAATCCATGGATGTGTTTAATTGCTTATGTATCATTGATTATATATTCTAGAGTAGGCCTAACACTATATTATATAGCATGCTTTCCTTGTTTATTGTTGTTGAGAGTAAATTGCTAATGCAAGTAGGATTGGAAAAAGCTCAATAGGGATCTACTACAACTGTCCGAAATAAGGTATGTTTTGAGATCCTTTAGTGTTAGATGTTGTATTTCTCTTGCATATGGGGAAGGGATTGATTTCTGCAGTTTCTCTGTCTGTTGTGGTACACCCCAAGCCATAGGAAGTTTTCTTTGTAACGGAATTGGCGACCATATTGGGGATGCTCCTTGTTTTTCTTTGGGGTTTGCAGGCACAATGTGCTTGATATTATTGACTTTCTCTCTGTTTCTCCCCATTTCTGTGTCGCATTTTATAGTATGTTCATCCATTGACACTCCCCTTTATTGGTTTGACCCTTGGCCTGATTTTTACCACTGTCTTCTCTGTATACGCAGGATTTTGGCCAAAAGTCACGTGCATATGCAGATTTTTGGCCAAAAATCACGTATACATGTAGGTTTTTGGCCACGTATACATGCATCTTTTTGGCCAAAAGTCACGTACATACACAAGTGTTCTTTAAACAGCAGCGTACATCCTACCTTTTGGTTGCGTTTAATGTTGTGGGAAGTTGTTGGGTGGGTTGTGAGTGTGGTTGGGTCTTCCTGGGTTCTGATGTTGTCTGTTGGATGCTTCTTTTGTGACCAGAGACTACATTTTCATTGAATTTTCTTTGAAAGTAGTTTTAGTCATTTATCATTTTTGTTTTTACATTGGTGCATTACTCCTTTTGTCTTGGTGTCTTGCTAGGATTGTGTTTTATACTTGTTGCAGAGGCTGGGAGTTTTAGATGACTTTTATTGCATTTTCATTATTTTATATTGAAAATTACAAAGTAGTTTAATATTACTTGCATCTCGCATATGGATTTGAGGAGGTACTTGCATTGGATTTCTTGAATGAGAGTTGCATTTATGATTTCATATAGGAAGGATTGCATTGGCATTGAAAGAGGAATATATATTTGTGCATCTCATGTAGTGGCATACCTTGTTTTTCATTCTAAAAGATTGCACTTGGCATTGCTTGTTAGGTGTGCACTTTTATTTCATTGTTGATTATTCATATCATTAGTTGCACGACCATTACCCTTTGAGTAATTACAACCAATTAGAATCAACACATAATAAAATGAATTACACATTTTTCTTTGATAGGGTTACAAACAAGATTAGGATTTAGAGTCTTGGAATAGTTCATTGTGAGTCAACTATCCAAGACTACTAAACGCAAACAAGTAGATGTATGTCCAGGTGAGAGAGTGAAATCCTTGATATAATTAGTGTTTTTGAGGATGCTCCTCTTACATGAGAGTTCAACACGAGGCAGTGCATGTGATTCTTACTGGGATGACCCCTGGTTACTTTCTGTGAGAAGCAGAGATATTTCCAGGATCGTATTCGTATCTGGGGACTCTTTTGAGTTTCGGGCTCTACTACCCTTCCCATATGGTCGATCCCACCTTTGACTATCCACCTGAGCATTGGTTATATTGAGGTGAAATTAGTTTCCTTACATAGGTTATCGAGGGGGTATTTGTAGAGGCTATTCTGTAGGTGTCCTGTTCAGGTAGAGGTCGGACAGCACAGTCTCTCTACGCATTGAAGCTAAGGGCCACTATAATTGGTTACGTACCTCCACTTGTAGTGTATGGGAGTTTCGAGCGTCTCTTAGGTGATACATACCTGTTGCATCTGGGAGCTCACATATCCTCCCCTTGGTTTTCTTGTATTTGGGCTGTAGATTTTCACTATATATTGTACGTGGTGATGAGCACATATGACATATGGCTATTATGCGTATTCATGGAAATTGTACTATTATGTGTCTAAGGACTGGTACACTTAAAATTTGCAGTCACATGCAGAGTTCTATCATTGTATTGTACTGATGAGTGGTAGGTTTTTCTACCTAGATCATCATTACTCCACTTCTGGGACTATTGTAATGTATTTTGACCATCATGTTCCCCCTCTGACCTTGCACGTTAGGGGGCATCTGTTATAGTTGGATTTTCCATGGTTGGTATATCATGTTTTTATGGATTATCCATGTCCTTATGTAAACTCCTTGTACCACCTTTTCTCAGTATTACTTTGATGCTCCAGAAAATCCCTTTAAAATTCATGTTTATGGGTATACATGGGTCACCAATTTACATCCCGCGTCTACATGAAGCTTTCTCCACTATGACCTGTGTACATCGAGATATATGCTCAAAAAAATAAATATTTGGAGTTTTCCCTCATCAAGTAATGAATAACTTGGCTCTTGGCCTTCCATATGCCAGGAAATGCTCTGATTCAACCCTTCACTTCTCATTAATGGGCTATATATTGAGCTACTTGGAAGCATTGAAGGAGGAGAACTTGTGAGAGTAAATAAATTATAGTAGAATTATGCCCCATTATTGCATACTTGAGTATGCATCCCTTTATCCTTGGAGCATTCATTGGTGCTCCTTCCCAAGCTTATCTTTGTCTTTGTGAACTTGCCTTGATATGGAGGATTAAAGTGGTGGAGGACTAGGTGGAGGACTTGGTTTCTCGATTTCGACAAGGTGCCGATAGAGGTTGGAATTTGTATCTTTGTTTACATTAATAAAAAAAAATCCATTTCTCGTCCATTATATGTGTAACTATGAATGTTTGTACCCATGGATGTAGTTGCTTTGATTATATGTTATATTGGAATATGCCAGAGTAGATTCTAACACTTTATATCTATCATGTTTGTGTATATTTTTGTTGTTGAGGATGGAATGTAGGTACAAGTGTGGTTGAAAGATCAACTGGGATCCTCTACGAATGTCTGGAATAAGGTATGCTTCTCATCCCTTAGTGTTAGAATTGTTTATATCTTTAGCATGTTGGAAATGGATTGATTTCTTGTGTCATACTGTCTGTTGTGTTCCACCCTAAGCCATAAGAAGTTTTCTCTATAACACTATGTACTTCTCAATGCTTCCATTACCTGTAGGTTTTATTTTGTATATCCATTTGGAATATGCCATACTTTTACGTTCTGTCTTGGGAACTCTTTTCCATACATCATTCTTCATTATGGATTGGTATTCTTCTATCATAGCTTCTACCAATTCTTTATTTTGAACTGTTGCTTCAAAACAAGTATGTTATTTTTCTACAAGATCATACATCAAAGCCACATAACTAGGAAATGGATTTGGTTTCTTGTTTTCCCTTCTAGATCCTTCTGGAGCACCATACCTTTCTGCTTCTTGAATAATATCATGGACCCAATTTAACTTTCTCTTGTGGGATATATTCATGTGGGGACATTCTTGGGGTGTTATAGCTGATTTTACCACTCTAGGTTAATCACACTTGTATGGCCTTCCCCTGTCCCTCTGCAGACTCCTTAGACCCCTTGGACCATTTTTTGTCCTTTGATGTTTCCTTGACCATCCCTAAAAACATGTGAAAAATAATACACGCGACTTTTAAACCTATAATTGCATATATACACGAGTTTGACCCCTAAAACCATGTACATCAGGATGTGTGCATAATCCGAATACTTTTGGAGTTTACCTTGACATGGATCCCACTCACTTGACTCCTGGCATTCCCTATGCCTTGAGATCGCTTGGATTTGACCTTTCATTACCCCTTTGAAAAGCTATATAAGAAACTCTATGGTACATTGAAGGCATATGAGAGAATTGAGAGCAAAGAAACTATAGTCCATTGTTGTCGGAACTTGTGCTTGATTCTGCATCCCTTTGTCCCTTGGAGCACTGTTGTGTTCTTCCCAAGCTTTCCTTTTGCTTGTGATATTTCTATCGAGAGATGCAGGATTGAGGTGGTGGAGGCCCAAGTGGGGGATTCAGTTTCTCTGATTCGTAGACGTGTCGACAGAGGTTGTATCCATTGTAATCTCTGATGTTATATTAATAGAAATATATTTTCCTGTCCAATAATGTATGTTTGAATGAATATTTTATCCATGGATGATTTCAAATGCTTATACATTGTTGTTTATATATGCTAGAATAGATCTAACACCCATATATATAGTATGCTTGTCTTGTTTACTTGTTGTTGAGAAAGTGATTTATCAATTCAAGCTGAAGTTGGAAAGCTCAACGAGGATCTACTTCAACCGTCCGGAATAAGGTACGAGGTCTGATCCTTTAGTGTTAGATATTTAATTTCTATTGCATATTGGAAAGAATTGATTTTTGGAGTCAAGCTGTCTATTGTGGTACCCCAAGCCATAGGAATTTCTCTCTGTAACAGAATTGGTGACTCTGCTGGGGAGTTCCTAGTAGTTGTACTTTGGTGGTTTTCTATCGGCATTCAATGAATTTGAATTTCTCTTTTGCTCTCGTTTTTGTATCAGATATGGGGGCATGTTTTCCTGGTAGTGTTTGATTGGTGTGAAGTTTGTCCCAGCTTGTCTGTTTGTCTTTATTTTTATGCAGCTTTCTTCCTGTACGTGAGTTTTGAACTCACAGTCGCGTATATACATGGGTTTCTCTACTATTTCCACGTAGACACGTGGGTTTACTGTGAACAGCCACGTATGCCCTTAGTTTTTCCTTTTAGAGGAAGTTGAATGGTTGTTGAGTCTCCTTTGATACTAGCAGAGTCTGTATACACCTCTGTTTCTGACCAGAGACGTTTTTTTTTAGGGTAAATTTTTTTTAAGAATGTTCTTGTCATTTCATTTTCGATTTTTTGTTTTGGGATTAGTGCATTGGACTTCTTTTACCTTAGTGCTTTGCTTGAGTGCTGCTTGAGTGTGCTTGCAAAGTCTGGGAGTTGTAGAATCATTCTTTTGCTTTTATATCTCATTTTTATTTCAAAAAATTCAAAAATATTTGCTTATCATTATGCATTGCATTTTGCATTTTGCATAGTACTTGCACTAGATTTGCTTTGGAGTGTTAGTCAGGATTTCATATAGGAAAGCTTGAATTTATAATTTGAAGAAAATTGTGCATTTCACATAGTAGCATACCCTATTTTTCATGGACACAATGCATATGCATTGATTGTTAGGTGTGCATTTTACTTCATGTTGTGTCATAACACCACTAGTTGCAAGGCCATATACCTTTTTTGAGTAATAAAGCCAATTAAAATCAACGCTTAATTAAAATGAACTACACTATTTTATTTGATAGGGTTCACCAACAAGATTAGGTCTTAGGGTCTTCGAATAGTTCATTGTGAGTTAATTCTCCAAGACCACTAAACAACAACATGTATGTGTCTGTCTAGGTGAGTGTGATAAATTCCTTGGTATAACCAGTGTTTCTCAGGATCATCCTCTCAAAAGGGAGTTAAGCACGAGGCAGTGTGAGTGGTTATTGATTGGGATGACCCTTAGTCATCACTGAGTAGCACCGAAGATATTTCCAGGATTGCATTCGTATCTGGGGGCTCTTTCAAGAGTTTCGGGCTTTGCTACCCTACCCATACGGTCAATCCCACCTGTGATTGTCCGCCTGAGCATTGATTATATTGAGGTGACCTTAGTGGCCTTACCTAGGATATCGAGGGGGTACTTTGCAAGGGTTATTCTGTGGGTGTCCCGGCCAGGTTGGGGTAAGACAGCATAGTCGCTTTACGCATTGAAGCTAAGGGCCATAATAATTGGTTACGTACCTCCGCTTGTTGTGTATGGGAGTCTCAAGAATCTCCTAGGTGAGACATACCTGCTTCATTTGGGAGCTCACTTATCCTACCATTGATTGCTTGTGTTTGGCTTTAGATTTTCTTGGTGATTGCTCTGTGCACGATAGCTTGCCTAGGGTTTGTGTAGATAGAGAGTCATTTATATTTTTTGAGTCATTATGGATTCGTATGTGGCTCCTTGTCGTTCTCATCGTTTAGCAGTACTTTTGCCTTCTACATCTCCTCCTCCTTTGGGAGAGAGAAATAGACAGTCTAGGTGGACTACTTCGCACATTAATTCACACACTATGGGAGACCATATAGAGGGTATTCCTGAACCACCTTCTCCCATTCATGTGGAAGATGGGGAGTTTACTCCTAACTATGATCCTTCACTCGATTTGACTGAGTTAGGTCCTGTGATTTCAGAGATAGGAACCTTTCATGATAAACCTACTTATTCTAGGGTTGATTCCCCATTGACACATCGCTAGTATGGAATGCCAGAGGATGATGAGACTCATTTTGAACCTGCGAGCACTAGTTATGGTAGTTATGGTATGTCTGGTTTTCCCACACATGATTTGGCATTTCATGTCGAATTTGAGTTCGAGCCTAACACTATGCCTAGGAGCACTCTCATTCCTTACCATGAGGAGAGGTTTGGGAGCACTAGTCGCATTGCACCTTCCATCCTGGTAGTGGAAGCTACATCACATATTCCTCCTAGGTCTAGGGTTAGTGATCCTATTAGGATATCAGATCCAAGACAAGTGACTATAGGGAATGGTACGTACATAATTACACAAATCCCTTCATCCTCTATCCCTAGTTCTTCGAATGTTCACCCTCCACCTTATTCACGTGGTCATTAGGGCCGAAACGTTGCTACGAGTTATGTTCGTAATGCAGTTACTAGACCGGTTGTGTCTCAGCTCCATGCACCACCTATTGTTTTGGGAGGTCATGTTCGTACTTCTAGAGGTCACATTCCTACTTCTGGAATGTATATTCCTACTTCCGGAGCGTATATTCCTATTTATGGAGTTTCTCATGGCACATCTCATGCGATGACTTATGGACCCTATTATGGGACGCAGTATGGACAGGGTTCTTCACCTTATGGGGGCGGGTATCAACAACCTGCTTACTCTCCAAATTACAGCTTTGTAGCTCTGAATAGTTAAGGTACACCACACTATGGTGCTTCCATGCCACCCTATACGGGTCAAATGGGAGGAGGGCACTATGGCCAAGGCCATGGTGGTAATCAGACCTATGTGAACTAGAACTATCAGGGAGTGGTCCATCGACCTCATCATCCTAGGCTCCCTTTCCTCACAATGTTGAATCTTCCTAACTTGTTGAGATTGACGAACAATCCTGTAGCTCATGACCCGGCTTGGCCGGCTATCCCTACTAATCTTCCCTCGGACATACCCAAATTCGAGGGAAAACCGAGAGAGGATCCAAGCAAACATGTTACTACCTTCCACCTATGGTGCTCTTCAAATTCCTTACACCAGGACTCCATCCATTTAAGTCTGTTTCAACACACCCTTACAGGGCCTACTGCGAAATGGTATATAGAGCTACCTAAAGGGGCATTCGCTTCGTTCGATGACCTGGCGATGACTTTTCTTAACCACTTCCAGCTAACAGTGTATTATGACGTTGGTACTAAACTCTTGTTGACATTTCGGTAGGATAAAGCCACACATATCTCGGATCACATCCAAGAGTGGCGTAAATGGAAGAGGTTAATTAAAGCATTTATATCGCCAAAACGCCTCCTCGAATGGTTCCTTAAGTTGTTATTGCTGTATATAGTGAAGGATGTTTCTACATCCGGAGTACAAAATGAGGAACAAGCGATTTTTAGGGTGCAGGAACTGGATTTGATTTATGCTCAGTCTGGTTTGTTAAATGAGATCATTCCCAATGCTCTGCGTTCTAGTTTCGATCCCAAAGTTAAACCTGGACCACATGCTGATGGCATTGTTGGTTGTGCGAGTGCTAAGCCTGTGGAGTCAGTTGCAAAACAAGTTAGTCAGTTGGCAATCAACCAATCCATTTTGGGACAAGCCACGGCTTCATCTCAACCCTCCCAAACGGTGAGTGTACTTTCAGTGCAATCGTCGGACCGAAAGGGTAACCAGCAGCCCGGACGGAATAAAAAGAAGGGTAAGAATAATCGTAAGGGTGGGAATAGGAATGAGAATGCTAATAATAATGACAAGAATTCCCATAATGCTAGGGGGGACAAGCAAGCTAAATGTAAGGTTAAATTCCCTTGCAAGTTGTGTAAGGAAGATCACCTCACTTACTTGTGCCCTCGTATCGATGAAGCCTCGAGATTCTTGTGCTTATCTCTTTGTTTTGTTTGATGTTTGTGCAAAGATTTACTTGTATGCCAGCCATGTTTTACCATTTGAATTAATTTTTCCTTGCTATCGAAAGTGTTTAGTATTTTGAGTCGAGAGTCTAATTATCTGCATGCCCACCATTTCAGAAAAGAACAGGACATCACGTCCGATTCAAGTGTTATTGGTTTCCGATGCATTTTTCTTTGTCGGCAACCATTTTAATATCCCGTCGGAACATTCATTTCTACGTCTTCCGCCATTGTGGAGGAGGTATTGCGAAGATTACAAAAGGGTTTTTTTATCCTCTTCCGATCCCCGCCATTTTTGTTTCGCAGATCCTTCAGATTTCAGCTTTTTCTGTTGCGGATTTGGAAAGCACTATCTTTCCGCTGTAGTTTTATTTTGTTTTCCACGTGACCGCTATATTTTTGGCCGAAGTCATGTTTGTTTTTACTCCGATTTTTGCTGGTCTGCGGAACTTGGTTTCTTTTATGGTTTCATAGTTGCAGCTCTCCAATCATCTATTGATCCAAAGCCTTAGTCTCGCGAGCTCCGATGCAAGTCTTGATTGGTTTCTCTGTCGATGCCATCGTGGGTTTCCTGGTTGTTTCATAATCCGTTGTTGCGGAGGCGATGTTGATAGGATTGTCGATCCCATAGTCGTTTACCTCCTGATTGATTTTATTTTTTCCCACCGATTGCATGTTGACCGCGACATATATAGTGGGGTTGGGGTTTATTGTTTTTTATTGTTATTTTGGCGATTTCCCCGTGCTGTTTTTATCGCTTGAGCAGACCAACGCATTCATTGTCGGTACCTTCGCTCCTAGGTGGCTCCACCATGGAGGTTTACGGGTTTTTCTCCACTAGTCATGCAGCACAGTGACAGGTAGGCCCTTATGCCCATTTTACCATTTCGTTCGATTAGTCAAACTATTTTTGTTGTCCTTGGTCAGTTCATTGCCTCTGCGGTTAGTGGTTACCTAGGTTTTCCATCTCAGCATGTATATATATTCTAGGTAGATGGTCTAGCGGCCCGATGGGGGGTGTTTGTGGTTTTTATTGATGTTTTCTTTCACGATCAATATGGGTTTGCATCCCGCACTCGACTACTGGGGAAACCGGTGCAGACGGACATTACACTGTCCGTACCAGTTTCCCCGAGTCTGTGTTTGGCCATCCGGGGAGGGAGTTTTCATGGTTTTCTTCCGAGATGCCAAGGTTTTGGTTCCATAGTTTGGTTGCCCTTGTTTTGTGAACCAAGGTCGTGATGTTGAAGTTACTCCCTGATTAGGATGAGACTATTCAAACTAGAGTACGAACCCCGGACCAATTTAGGGATTCAAAATGCAATCTATGCAGATTTTGATGCGAGTAGCATTTTCCTCTTATGTTTTATTTGAGTGTACAATGAGTTAAGCGTGCTATCACAGTACAGTATCCTTCTCTTGGGATTAGGCCTCATATTTTCCTAGGAAAGATTTAGTTCATAGCGCCGAGAGGGGGTGTTTGAGACTGTTTTCTGCTTCGGCATTAGGAGGGGAATATTCGTCGTTTTAGAAAGGCTATGATATTCTAAGTTAATTCTGCAAATGTTGGTCATGAGCTGGTTTTAGCCTTTTGGGCAGATTAATTTTACGCGGGAATTTTTGGTTTGAGTATTGTTTGTCTTACCTTCATAGCGGCAATCATGTTTAGCCTAGATGAGGTAAAATGCTCATACATTTTGTCTCCATTTTTTAATGTTATCAAGAAATGGCCCAACAGAACCTAAAAGCAATTTCTATGTATGACAGGGAAATTCTTCAAAATCCAAGATGTCTAAACGGTAGAATAAGAAGGATCCCATAGTAGAGGAGGAACCCGAAGTTGAAATTGTTACCAGAGTTGAGTACACCTACGAGGACACCAAATGCATAGTTGGTATAGAACCCGAATATAAATGGGGGGAATTTTATAGATTAATAACACGTCGAGAAGTAACTGACACAGGTTTTGAAGAAGAAACCATCTATGCCAATATAGAGAGATCTGTATTGATGAAAATTGCTACGAGACCTGAGCTTTTTCCATGCTCAGAGGTGATTGGGTGGATTCTTCCCAGGGCAGATGTAACCACCATGATTTTGGCAAATGTTGATAAACAGGGTTATGATGCTTATAGCCTTGGGTATGTATCACTGGCCTACCACTTACTAGAAGCACAAGTGTACTTAACTGAAGACTGGCTAAAGGCAATTAAGATGGACCTAGTCGAGACATTGAAGAGAATGCTAGTGCCTGGAAAGAACTTTAGAACTAGGCCGACTGAGGAATATGATATTGCCACTCTAAGAAACCCTTATAGGTTCATTTCCCTGATGCTGAATAGGATTTTCGGGAGGGCCCACGGTAAAATCTTCAAGTTAGAATGGGTGCCTATCATTTTCTATGTTGCAACACAGGGGACAGTGTTCAACTGGGAAAACATTGTGTCCAACAGCCTCTCATCCTGCATTGCATTAGCATTAGGAGGGGTGTCCCAGAAGAGATCAGAGTTCTATATGAGCTCTATACTAATTGATTGCATACTATGCAACCAACCCTTCCCCAATCTGAGGTGCATTTGGGACTAGTAGAGAACACCAGTCTACTCAACATACAAGCAACTGTGGGCACACAAATACCATAGTCACTATAGGGAAGTGTGTGAGCACTTCATCATGCCATTATATACCTTGATTTTCTTGAAAGAGTGCAACTGTATGTCAAAGGAAGCATTGCAGGTGATTGAAGAATATGCAGCCTAATACTTAACTGAGGATGGATTGTATTTCAGAATGTATCGATGCTCCAGAGCACCCTCACTACTGCCGAAATATGCCACTAACTATATAGTCCACAAAGAGGCAGTTAGGAAAGTGTTTTTAGATGGCATAGGGATATTTTTATTCAAACATAAGAAAGCGGCTTACCCTCCTTTACCATTCAGGTTGGGAAGCTATAAATTCACTAGGGTGAAGAAAGCTGAGGAATTTGTGGAGGAATCGAGGAAATTCCATTTTGGGGAAATGAATTTCCACAAGAACGATTCCCGAAATAAAGTGGCAGAGCACTGCAGGGAGGCAAATGTACATTTTGAATACACAAGCCACTGGGATAGAGAGGAATCCATCTTCCACGGTGCACAAAATAAAATGACCTTAAGAAGAAGATTTAAAAATAAAATCACCACCAAAGGTAGGAAAGGACAGGATGAGCAGGAAAAGGCAGGGGTCGAGGAAACTAGAAAAATAAATGAATATGCTAGGAGACTAGCACAGGAAGCCGAAAGCTGGCTCAAAGGTGAGGAGGAAGAAAAGAGAAGAGCTGAACAAGAAGCAGCTAGAAAGGTAGAAGAAGCTGCCCGGATTGAAGAGGAGGTACCGGATTTCAACACTATTTTTTATGATTGGGAAAGGAAAAGAATAGTGAAGAGGACCGAGAGAAAGGTCGAGACTGGGGGGCAGTAAGGTAAAATGATAAATGATAAAACTATAGTATATGGGATAGACAAGGACCCCAGATTCACCATCAGAGCTGGGGCTACATTGATCCATGCTTTCGAGGACAATGTAGATCGGATATTGACTGATCTTGAACAGTCAAAGAATTCTACTGCCTAGCTAAAGGACACCTTGAGAAGAGATAGAGAGGATAGTGGTAGGTTGAAAAGAAAGTTTGAAGACATACAACATGAAATAAAGTCTTCAAAAGCTGAGCTTTAGTTCCTCCAAGTAGAGAAGAGATCTATGGAGGCCGCCCAAGGAAGTCTGGAGAAAGTGCGGCAGGAATGTCAAGAGTTAAGAATGAAAAAGGAGCAACTGCTAGGTAAGATAGGGGAATTAGAGCTACAGAAAGTTACCTTGGAGGAATCTGAAAGGAAATCTCAGGGGCAAGCTGCAGAGCTGAGAGAACAAGTTACCTCATTAACAGCAGCTCTAGAAGAGTCCAGGGAATAGCAAGTCAATCTTTAGCCTTTCAAGGAGCATGTTCTGGCTCATAGGAGCAAGATGCACCGGCTGCAAGTATCCATAGAGGAAGAAAGGTGCACGATCTTGCAGGCAGATAATCAGCTAGAAGATATTTTGGAAACCTCTTCATATTTTGTAGATAGATCGTAGGACATATTAGAAGTCCTGATAAGAAGGATGGTGATATTGGAATCGAATGAAGAAACCCCTGCAGATCTACCATCAAAAGATCAACAAGCCCTAAGGGAAGACTATGATTTACTGGAGTTTGCCATAAACACAACCGAAGAATTCAAGAAGGCTGTTAAGAAGAAAAAGGGGGCTTGTGCAAAGTTCTTGAGGAGAATTTTGATTACTTATAACCGTTTCTAGGTTGAGGCTGAATAGAGAACGGATACCTTTCCAGACCACAACCTATTTTTGGAGATGTTGCAAAGAAGATATCAAGAAGATGAACAAAGGATACAGCACATCAAAGCCATAGAAGAGCCAACCCTGAGGAATGAAGTAGCTCATTCCGCGGTTAGTGTGCAGTTGTTAGAAGACCAACTTCGCCTAAGCGCAGCTAGAATAGAAGTAATAAGAAATCAGGCTGCTAAATTCGAAATAAATATTCGTTTCTTAGAACCTTCTGAATTCGAAAGCATTACCTCAGAGGCTTTAGCATGGAAGAATTTTTTGAATAGTCAAGCGGGACCCTCCTCATGAGCACTTTATTCATTTTATTGTAATATATTGTAAATTCTATAAGCACTTAATGAAAGAAAAATGTGGGAGGTGAAGATTTGGGGAAGCCCAAGATTCATTCATGGGCAGCCCAACAGTTTTGTTCTTTTTGTATAAATATAGAAGATTTAGATAAGAGAAGGACTTTTTCCCAGTGAGATTTGTGAAGACATATTCTAAGAAGAACTATTTCCTTTTGCAATAGATGATTACAGTTTTCCAGTTGGAGAAATCTTGGTGGAATGTTCAAATGTTGTGCTATGGATTTGTTGAAGAGGAACTATTTCATTTTCAGCTTTGTGTCCATTAACTGTGAGATCGTTCTAACTCTTTGAACCTATGTTCTTGTATGAGTGATATCTGGTTTATTTCATGAAAATTTTCACGATGAGTAATGAATGTTGTTCATAAACAATTGGCTATTTGGTTGTTCAAATATCTTTGATTGTTCATGTGTTTGAAAGAAGTAGTAGCTATCTGTGATTTTTTCATACTGCATGTACAAAATACATTACTCATTAACAAATGATAATCTTGCTCCCTAGGGATAGGTTAGGTAGTTAGTTTTAATTCCTTGTTGTGTGTGATTTAGATGCAAGATATTCTAAGACGAGAGGTAATAACCTGTGCATTACATTGTGACCACTCCTTGCATTCTCAATCGATCTGCATTTTTAGATAGGCACTTGCATGTCATACTTAAAACTAAAAAACAAAAAAATATACACGGTGGACTGGGCCACAACCGGTAGAGCCTTTTATTTTTGTTACTTGACCTACGGTAGGCGGACCGCAAACCGGATGGATTCCCTACACCAAACAGTCATGGGCTAGTTGGGAACATTGACTGGGGAGAATCCCTTTCTATTGTTTCTTGCAAATTTCCAGGCCTCAACAGAACTCGAGGATCCATGATCAGTCTTGTGGTGATCAAGATCCGCTGAAGGGTAGTGGTCGTGGTTGCATTAACATGGTACATGCTGAAAAAGTTGTGACCCATGTGAAAGATTATGGTTCGTCACAACCCAGCCCAGGAAAGGAACCTGATCCACCAGGGAATCCTTTGCGTATTGAGAAACCTGTGGATAAACCTGAAGCTACACCTCACATTCCTAAGGGATTCCTTAAGCGTTTGGGGCACAATCCTAATGCCCGAGCCACCCAAAACTATTTTGTTGTCGAGGATTTGGGCCACACTCCTTGTGCGATGTCTGTGCTAGAAGTGCTTCAGAGTTGTCCTTCGCAAAGGAAGGCTTTTCTTTCTACCCTTGCTGTGAATGATGATAATTCTTCCTCCGTGATTAAATTTGAAACTACAGGACTTCAGCCTCATTTTCCTTACTATGTGTCTCTTTTGATTCACGTAGAATGTCTTAACATGACCGTCAAGCACACTGTGATTGACGAAGGTGCTTCTGCTTCTGTGATGTCTTTATCATGTTGGAAGGGTTTAGGTTCCCCTGAGTGGTCTAAATTAGTGACCATGTTAACTGCGTTCGATGGGAGATTGTTTAGGCTGCATGGGATCCTTCCTTCCCTTAAGGTTCGTTTGGGAGGGAATACTGTTATGATAGAGGTCGAGGTGGTTGATGCTCCCCTTGACTACAATATCTTAATGGGTAGGAATTGGATGTACAGTATGCAAGCCGTAGCTTCTTCCCTATTTCACGTTGTATGCTTTCCATTTAACGAGTGTTACGGAGAGAAATTCCTATGGCTTGGGGTACCACAACAGACAGCTAGACTCTAGAAATCAATATTTCCCAATATGCAATAGAAATAAAACATCTAACACTAAAGGATTGAACCTCGTTCCTTATTCCAGACTGTTGAAGTAGATCCCCATTGAGCTTTCCAATCTTCAGCTTGAATTGTTATAGCACATCCTCAACAACAAGTAAACAATACAAGCATACTATATTTCATGGTGTTAGATCTATTCTAGCATATATAATCAATAATGTAAAAGCATTTGACATATTCCAATGGATACAATATTCATTCAAATACACATTACTGGACAGGAAAAGATATTTCTATTAATATGAATCAGAGATTACAAGTGACAATCTCTGACGGCACGTCTGCGAACCAGAGAAACTGAATCCCCCACTTGGGCCTCCACCACCTCAATCCTCCATCACTTCGATAGAAAGCTTACTAGCAAAGGGCAAGCTTGGGAAGAACACAACAGTGCTCCAAGGGACAAAGGGATGCAGACTCAAGTATAGTTCTGGCAACAATGGACTATAGTTTCGTTACTCTCAATTCTCTCTTATGCTTTCAATGTCTCAATGGGTTCCTTATATAGCTTTTCAAATGGATATTGAAAGGTCGAATCCGTGCGATCTCAAGGCATATGGAAGGCCAAGAGTCATATGAGTCGGATCCAAGTCAAGAAACGCTCCAAAAGTATTTGGACTATGTACACATCCCGATGTACGCGACTATAGAGGGAATATCCGCGTATGTACGTGGTTATCGGGGAAAAATCCACGTATATCATCTTTCTTATGTTTTTTAGGGATGATCAAGGATACATCAAAAGAAAAAAAGTGGTCCATATGGGCTAATGAGTCTGCATCGGGACAGGGGAAGGCCATACAATGTGTGATTCACCTAGTGTAGTGAAATCCGCTATAACAGATGCCCCCTAATGTATGAGATCATAGGGGTTATACGATGGCCGAAATACATTATAAATCCATCCCAGAAGTGAAGTGATGAAGGTACCCACATGGAAGACCAGCCACCCAATCAACATAATACCATAATACAACTCTGCATATAATTGCAAATACATATAGCAGTCACGGATACATAAGAGTACAATGGCCATGAATAGGCATGAAACATGATAACACATATGTGGTCATCGCCACGTACAATATACATAGATCAGAATCTCCATGATGAAGATATACAAAGGACCATGATCTCCACAATTGGATGAAGATATACAATAGATCAAGATCTCCATAGTGGCTAGAAATGTCTGACATATACTGGAACAAGTCACGAGACCTGAAATCTCATGAACACTGGCACGATCAAGGAGGTAGCATATAGTGGATGCCACCAATCTGGAAGGTCTTCTACACACACCACTACAAGTACATGTCCTACTATGTGAATATATGTGTCGAGGTCGAACATAGTAGTCCATCGTCTGATTACTGGTCATTGATGTATATCGTTAACAGACGCGAGATCACCCACCAATAATGAAAATGGGAATCAAGGTACTAGAGTGTAAACTAACAAGTGTGAATAAATGTGTTGAGGTTGAACACTTGAGAGAATCCATCGATCAGGGGACATTGATGTATTCCCAAAACTGTCGATGGCAAGAGAACCTGCCACTGATGACTGCAAGTCTCAAGGCACTCAAAATGACTCTAGACTCCAATCCCAGAATAAATGATCTGATGTCGATGGGATGAAATCCGCTCGAAGGGGGGCATTAGGGAATCCCCCATCATCCAACACGAGGTACTCAACAAGGCTGTATAATATGGAAGAACTCGATCATAAGGTGCACGAACCAATAACTGTACCGGGAATGGCCGACATGCAAAGTCAAGATAACTGAGGAATGGCCGACTCAGCTTTCAACTTCCTTCAAACAAGAGAATAACGGCGTATGGTGACTGAATGAAGGCAGTATAGACTCGATATACAAACTGGGACATCTCTATGATGCAGGAGGCATCAATAGAGGCTCTATAGGGACTGGAAGCTTAACCAGTCGATGGATATAAAACTCAGATAAACGAGTACAGCTCCTAAAGTCAAACTATAACCCAATCAATGGATGTGATATACAGTGCTCTGTTCGAAGGCGACACGACTTGACAGCTGCCAAAGATAATATCTTTTCTTGTCCGGCTTTTTGGTTTTTTTATTTTTTTGGTCTTTTTCAGTTATTTGAAAAGCTTGAAAAAAGAATAAACTAGCTTTATAGTTACAAACTAGGAGGAGACGAGTGTCATGAGGGAAAACAAAATAGTTCCAAGTAGTGGAACATACCTATGCTCAATGCAAGGATACATGTGTAGGATATTGACACTCAGGGGAAAATCCCCTCCCGGTAAAAAGGGAATCAAGCTGCGAAGGATATAAAGAAAGGCTCTGCATGGCTAGACATGAGACAAGCTCGGGCTATATGGATGAAACACAATGTCAGGGGAGCCGGCATAAAGCTCAATAAGATAGGAAAATCTCATGATAATGCATCCACAACTTGATACAAGGGAGTTCGGGGAATCACGGCCAGCATAAGATCAAGAGGAGTATGAGGCTCTTGCTAAATGTCATGGAAATACTATACAATGGACTCCCACACCCTAAAGGGGGAAACATGGGCATGGGAACCAAATGCAAATAAAGCGCTAACTAGGGTACCCATGTAAGGTGAGGCTCTACCACTCATATCATGCCACTTCTGTAGCACCAAGAAGGTTCCGTGACATAATAGAGTGGGTTCGTACCTAAGGATATAGTGACATGGTCATAAGGTAATGCAAAATGAAAATGGTGGTGAGCCTAACCTATATGCTAGTGTAGACGTTATACCTAAGATCAGTATGAACGGGTAAATCCAAAGGCTGAAACGACGCCGAAAACGGTCTTCTACATCACATATTAAGTCAGAAACGGTCCAAAATGGTTAGAAACGGTCAAAACTATAGGAAAGGGGGTAAAACATTTCAAATATTTGAAAAATTTTCTATAAATAGTAAAAAATAGAAATCATTTGAAACTTTTACCCATTGGAGTACTGATTTTCAACTGCAAATTCCAGAAGATCTAGCCGACGGAATTCACAAGCGTCTCTTCCAGGTATTTACTCATGTTCTCTGCTTGCATTTCAATATAATTTTTACAAGTTTTCATGGTCAAATGAGTTTTTAAGGGCCAATCTTACATGAGCGCTACAGCCCACGCGGGTATCGAGGCTTTTTCCGCGTATAGGGCTAGCTATATGCAGAAAAGGGGCCAGAAACCGCATACATACACGGCTGTTTTCAAAACAGCCGCGTATGACGCCGCGCATAAGGATTTTCATGAATCTAATGGACATTTTGGTCAAATTCTCATGCAGGATGGTGCTAGAGTGGCGAGAACGCGAGCATGGTGACGTAGAGGAAGCAGTAAGGGCTGAAAAAATGGCTCAAGAAGCTCTAAGAAGATGCGGACTCTATAAGTTTTGGTGCCTAGATGGCTTGAGGGCCAACCCAGGACTACTATAGATGCTGGTATACTATTGGGATCCAGACTCAGAGTCCGTCCGGCTAGACGGCATGTCCCTCACCATTGAGGTGGAGGATATCTACTTTATCACAGGCCTATCCAGACGAGGTGAGATGGTGAACCTTTGTGCCCGCGGAGGGCCAGGTCATGGGATTACTATCGACGAGTACATAGCTGTGTACTGCTACCCAGAGATGGAGAAGGTGGGGAGCCAAGTTCCCACTAACACTATACAGGTGTTGGGCCTAAAGGCCATTCTACTGACGCTAGGCAGGATAGCAGGATAGCATCACTCCATCAGGCCTCTCGGCCACTGATGTTCTATGCGGTGGAGTGTATGACACCGACCATCTATGACTGGAGCACCTCACTACTGAGCAACATGAAACATCAGCTCAGTGAGTGCAATGCAGGTAGGATACGGAACTTCAGGTTCAGCAGTATCTTGAGCACTTTTTTCTTCGAGCGGGTTCTAGGATTGAGCCCTAGAGTGGATGTTCCTCTCCACTGGGTTTGAGATCTGGCCCAATGACATTGGGCAGACGCGATGTGCAGACTGGGGGGCGGTATGGTGGCCAACCCTTATCCAGCAGACCTTTTTCCATGGTGGTGATGACAAATTGTTGCCATTGAGGACTACCCTTATGCAGGGATAGATTTTCGGGGAGACCCGGACATTCCATTACCACCACGATCAGCATATGGAGACATAGGTAACGAATCTCGACCCTTACTCTTTTTAAAAATTTTGAAGTATTTAATTTTTTTGTGTTTTCTTGATTAATGGAATAAAAAAGACAAGGTTTTAGGTGACAATACATAATGACATCTACCATTCATGTGCAGATGTGGGACCACGACGACCAGAGGGCTTCCCACGTCATAGACGGAGGGGAAGAGGAGATGATATCACCAGTGTGGATGCAAAGCAAACGCTCCAAATCATCCATACCAACTTCGTGCAACTGACTCACAGGATTCCCATGGCGCAAGTCGAGGACTTGCCTGAGGCTATGCAGAGACAGGTGGTGGGTGTACCACGCGCATGGATGCGTTTATTCCGGTGGCTAGCTAGAGCCGTGCTGACATATCATGATCACAACCCTCTTCCACCACCACAGGACTAGACACCTGGGAGTGTATCTATTTTGTACTACCGTGTATATGATGGTGGCTTTCAAAGCCCCAATTTTGTATTATGACATTATGTATTACCACATTTTTTATATATATATAAAATTTTTATGGTGATCGGTTTATTTATTTACATGTGTAAAAATTGTGTTTATGATTAATTTATGATGAATGAAACAAATGCCAATCTAACACATAGTTAGCATATGAGTCAGCAATTTGATTATAATTTCTTGGAATGTGTATATATGTGATACTCTCAAATCGCCATTCTAACAATCTCACATGTAAGAATCTCCTCAATAACGTCGGATCTCTAACATGGTACAAACCATTGAGTTGTGACACTACTAACTCTGAATCAAGACATACCTCAAGAGAGAGAACACCATGCGAAATGGCATCCCGTAGAAGCTCGATAATGGCACTATATTCAGCAACATTGTTGGAACATGGCCGTAGACATACACCTCCTGAAGATAGTACATGACCGATAGGAGTATAAATCACCCAAGCAGCTGAGGCTGAGTGTTGAGTGTGACAGCTTGCACCATCCGCGAATCCTATGTAGGCGGAAGATTCCATCGACATCTGCCACAAGAAATGGAAACTAATCACAAACCCAATCACGATAAACAAGACCTAACTATGCAAAAAAGCTGTACAATAATATACAACAAACAACCTTGGCTAAAGATTATGCATAGTATTTTTTGAGATAGAGCCCATTTCTAGGCTCCGCCAAGGCTGTCCCTTTGTAATCCACTAACTCGTAGGCACCCTTCTCTAACACATGCTTGACCACGTAAGGACCACGCCACATAGGATTGAACTTCCCTACCCCCAAGGGTTATTTCAATTCATCCCACAAAAGGAACAAGTCTCCCTCACTAAACACTCTCGGACGGACAGACTTATCATATTGGGCCTTTACGCGACGCTTATTAACCTCTAGAGTCACCAAGGCATCTCTACGCTGCTCAAGGTGAACCAAACGCTCCTCCAAAGGTGAAGTGTCTGGTAAGAGTTCCACGGCCAACTTCAACGAAGGAATCTCGCATTCAACCGGTAATATCGACTCCACTCCATGCACAAGCTGATATGAAGAAAAACCAGTGGCAGTCTTTACCACGGTTCGATATGCCCACAAAGTAGGGTACAACATAATATGCCAATTTGTCTTGCTTTGTGCGATGGTTCGTTGG
This sequence comes from Pseudotsuga menziesii, assembly GCA_001517045.1. Lineage (NCBI taxonomy): Eukaryota > Viridiplantae > Streptophyta > Pinopsida > Pinales > Pinaceae > Pseudotsuga > Pseudotsuga menziesii. The sequence continues at coordinate 15,323 of LPNX010821552.1, read as the reverse complement.
AGAATGGACTTAAGTTATTTATTCACTGCTTCAACCTGTCCATTCGCTTGAGGATAGTAAGAAGAGGAGTGCTCTTGCTTATACCCTAACTTGGATGCCAACTCTTCCATCATACGGTTCTGAAAGTGCGAGCCATGGTTAGTGACAAGCTCTCTTGGAATCCTGAACCTAGAAATGATTTGGTTGAATACGAAGTGCGCGGCTGTCTCACGTCGGATTTTACTGTAGGCATTGCCTCAGCCCATTTTGTGAAGTAATCGACAACCACTATGATATGATGGTGCCCCCCAGCCGAAGCTGTGTTGCAATCCATAAAATTGAGCCCCCATTTGGTGAAGGGACCGGTGGTGATAATAGGATGTAATGGGGTAGGCTTCGAGCACATGTTACATGCGAACACTTGGCAAGGGTGGCACCTCTTGACCGCTTCAATACAATCCTTGAAGATCGACGGCCAGAAATATCCTGCTCTCAAAAATTTTTGAGCTGTAGAAAGCCTAGATAAATGACCACCACACGCCCCTCCATGGCAATCATTAAGCACTACCTCAGCCTCATCGTGAGTTAAAAAACGTCGTAAAATGGAATCTACTCCACGGCGGTACAAAGTATTGTCCACTATGAGGTAGTTCTTGGAAACGTGACGTAATCGACATTGCTCATCTCGTGAGAGGTGAGTCGGGGTCCTCTCCGTTTGAAAATATACTATGATATCTCCGTACCATGGGTCTGTAGTTGAGATTAAGAAAATGTGTTCATCAACGAATGTATCTTCACATACCAACTCCTCAGCCTCGCTCGGAAAATCCGATATGAGCTCTGCAAAGATTAAAGATTTCTTCAATTTTGCCGAAACAAATTTGAGATCAAACTCTTACAGGATGACAATCCATTTATTGTATTTTCCCCCAATCATCCTACGTGTGAGGATGAATTGAAACGGATTGACATGGGCAACAACCAAGGTCTATTGAAGGAGAATATAATGTCTCAAACGCTGCACCGCATGTACGGTAGCTAAGGCAAGCTTCTCGACATGAGAATACTGAATCTCTACGTCAATAAGGTTTCGGCTCAAATAATATATGACATGCTCCTGGAGCTCCTCATCCTCTTGAACCAAAACCATCCCAATCGTCTCTAAAGACATGGCCACATATAATAGGAAATCACGTCTATAATTCGGAGGACTATTCGCCAGGGCCGATGCTAGGGCTCGCTTAAGTGCATCGAAGGACTCCTGGGCTCGCTCATCCCATTCAAAGGGAGTATCCTTCTTCAGGAGACGCATGAAACCTCTAGTCAAATTGGCAAAATTGACAACAAATCTTCGTAGGAAGTTTGCCATGCCTTGCAAACACTGAAGATGACGAATGTTTCACGGGGGAGACAACTAAAGTATTGCCTCCACCTTCAAGGGGTCGAATCTTATACCCTCTTTCGAAACGATAAATCCTAATAAATGACCTGATTTCACGCAAAAGATGCACTTATGAGGTTTTAATCTAACAGCATAGTGGCAGCATCTTTCGAACACCAATCTCAAGTGATAAGAATGACACATCCTCATATGAGAATGAGCAATGAGGTCATCCAAAAATACTTCGATAATGGACTTGAGATCATGGAAAATCAAGGTCATCACCCGCTGAAACGTAGCGCCGACATTTTTAAGGCCGAAAGGCATTTTCTGATACGCAAACGTTCCTCAACGACAAATAAATGCGGTCTTGTGTTGGTCCTCAGGTTTAATTTGAATCTGATTATAACCGGAAAAACTGTCCATAAAGGAGAACACCTCACTACCCACACACTCATCCAAAATATGATCTATAAACGGTGTGGGGAAGTTATCCTTAGGACAGGCATGATTTAAATCATGGAAATCAGTGCATATACGGATCGCTCTCTGCTTCTTATCCACCGGAACGGGGTTTGAAACCCACTCCGTCAAGGGAACGGGATAGATGAAACCAGCTTTCAATAGCTTCTCTATCTCTGCCTTTATGGCCGGTGCTTTCCTAGGATTTACCGCGCGTAAACGCTGTCGAACCGGCTTAGCGTTGGGGTAAGTCTTAATCTCATGTTCGACAATCCGAGGGTCAATCCCTGGCATCTCATTGTAAGACCAAGCAAAAACATCATGGAATTCCTTGAACAGCTCGGTAGACTCTCGAATCTCATCTTGGGAACAATCCGCCCCAATGTAGACATTCTCAATCGTACCAGGATTGCGAGAAATGTTGATAGGTATAGTTGACGATATGTTCGCCATGTTTCCATCAGCCATCTGACCAGGAGAGCTTAATGGAATCATGGGTCTACCAACTTTCTGTCTAAGAATATCCCTGTAATCCTCATGCTCCAAAAGGTCAAGCTCTAGAAGGAAATATGATCTATGATGAAGTTCCTCCCATGGTGGCTCAGCTCCCGACATAGCCTCAATAATCGCTTCATCTGAAGGGAAAACCGTATCAAGGAAATCATGGGCATGAGAATACTGTACTGCCCATGCCAGCAACACATAGGGGTCTTCCTCCTGATTCCGTGAAGAAGAAGAACAAGGCTTTGCAGCAGACTGGAGATTAGCTTGGTAAGCTATCATGATTGCAGACAACGACACACTCATCTCAATGGCCTCACTCGAAGGACTCGGTGAAGGAAGAATCCAAGGATCTCCCATATGACTTGTGCAAAAAGGCTCCGATCTCGTAGATGTGGAAGCACCATCGAAGCTAGCTCCTATAATGAGGACGGGTGCAGGACAACTAAAGGTTCCCATGAGGGATGGATACATGCCTACACCCGCACTCCCAGTTTCCGGCTGGGAATGTTCAACTTTCGGAACTGAAGCTTCCGAAAATGCACTAACAGGCAGATTCTTGAATGCCATATGATCAATCATCACAATATTCCCATTATGAGGAAAGCATACAACGCGAAATACGGAAGACGCAACGGCTTGCATACTATACATCCAATTCCTTCCTAGTAAGAGATTGTAGTCAAGGGGCGCATCAACCACCTCAACCTCTATCGCAACGGTCTTCCCTCCCAAACGGACTTTAAGAGAAGGAAGGATACCGTGCGGCCTAAACGATCTCCCATCAAAAGCAGTTAACATGGTCGTAGACTTTGACAACTCAGGAGAAACAAGACCCTTCCAACAAGACAAAGACATCACAGAAGCAGCAGCGCCCTCATCAATCACAGTGAGCTTGACGATCATATTAAGACATTCTACATGCACCAAAAGGGACACATAGTAGGGCAAGCGAGGCTGATGTCCTGCAGTTTCAAATTTGATCACTGAGGAAGAATCATCACCATTCACACCAAGAGCGGAAAGCAAATCCTTCCTTTGCAACGGACAACTCTGAAGCACTTCCAATGCAGACATCGCACAAGGAGTATGACCCAAGTCCTCGACAACTGAATAATTCTGGGCGGCTTGGGCATTTGGGTTATGCCCCGAATGCTTAAGTACCCCCTTAGGAATGCGAGGTGCAGCCTCAGGTTTATCCGCAGGTTTCTCAATGTACAAAAGGGTTCCTGGTGGATCAGGTTCTTTGCCTGGGTTGGGTTGTGACGAAGTATAATCTTTCGCACGCGTCACAACTTTCGTTGCACGGACCATATTAATGCACCCATGACCACTAGTCTCAGCTGGATCTTCATCACTAGATTGATCATGGGAATTCGAGTTCATATTCTGGTTATGAGGTAAAGGGTTCGTTAACACAGCTGCGCCCTGTGCTATGAACTTCGAAGCTTCATCCATTCTAGGGAACAAGTAAGTGAGGTGATCGTCCTTACATAGCTTGCAAGGAAACTTAACCTTACGTTTATTCTGCTTGTCCCCCCCAGCATTTTTATTGTTCTTGTCATTATTATTGGCATTCTCATTTTTATTCCCACCCTTCTTATTATTATTGTTTTCACCCTTTTTTCTATTCCGTCCAGGTTGCTGGTTACCCTTCTGGTCGGACGATTGCACAACAAGTACATTCGGTGTTTGGGCAGGTTGAGACGAAGCCATAGCTTGTCCCGAGGCAGATTGGTTGATTGACAACTGAGAAACTTGTTTCACAACCGAACCTGTAGGTTTCTTACTTGCACTACCCACAATGCCATCAGCATGTGGTCCAGGTTTGACCTTGGGATCGAAACTAGAACGAGGAGCATTAGGTATAATCTCATATAACAAACCAGACTGAGCATAGATCAAGTCTAGTTCCTGCACCCTAAAGATGGCTTGTTCCTCATTCTGCACTCCGGATGTGGAAACATCCTTTGCGATATATGGCAATACAGATTTGAGGAACCACTCAAGGAGGAACTGCGGCAGTATAAAGGCTTTAATTAATCTCTTCCGTCTACGCCACTCCTGAATATGATCAGAAATATGGGTGGCTTTATCTTGCCGAAATGTCGACAAGAGTTCAGTACCAACATCATAGCGTACTGGTAGCTGGAAGTGATTAAGGAAAGTCATCGCAAGGTCGTCGAACAAAGTAAAGGCACCCCTAGGTAACTCCATATACCATTTCGTCGCAGGCCCTGTAAGGGTGCGTTGAAATAGTCTCAAACGGACTGAGTCCTGATGAAATGAATTGGAAGAGCACCATAGGTGGAATGTCGTAACGTGTTCACTCGGATCTTCTCCTGGTTTTCCTTCGAACTTAGGTATGTCCGAAGGAAGCTTGGTAGGGAGAGCCGGCCAAGCCGGGTCATGAGCCATAGGATCGTTCGTAAGTCTCGATAAGTCAGGTAGATTGAGTGTCGCGAGGAAAGAGAACCTAGGATGATGAGGTCTAGGGACCGCTCCCTGGTTCATATAGGATTGATTACCACCATGGCCTTGGCCATAGTGACCTCCTCCTGTATGACCCATATAGGGTGGCGCGTAAGTACCATACTGAGGTGGACCTTGACTAGTAGGAGCTACAAAGCCATAGTTAGGAGAGTAAGCAGGTTGTGAATACCCGCCTCCGTAAGGTGAAGAGACCTGTCCATACTGCGTCCCATAATAGGGTCCATAGGTCATCGCTTGCGATGTCCCATGAGACACTCCATAGGTAGGGATATACATTCCGAAAGTAGGAATATACATACCGGAAGTAGGGATATATGTCGAGGAAGTAGCAATCTGACCTCTAGAAACATGAACATAACCTCCCGAAACCACGGGTGGTATGTAGGCTTGAGACACAATTGGTCTAGTAATCGTAGTACGGATCTGACTTGTAGCTACGTGCCGACTTGAAGGACCACAAGAGTAAGGTGGAGGGTTTACATTTGAATAACTTGGAAGCGAGGACGAAGGAATCTCTGTAATAAGATATGTACTAGTGCCTATCGTCACTCGTCTGGAACCTGGTATTCCTATCGGATCACTAACTCTAGACCTAGGAGGTATATAAGATGGAGCTTCCACCACTGGGATGGAAGGTGCAATGTGACTAGTACTCCCAAACCTCTCCGCAAGGTAAGGCATGGGATTGCCCCCAAGCATAGTGCTAGGTTAAAAATCGGATTCAACATGAAATGTCAAATCGTGCATAGGAAAACCAGTCGTAACATAACTACCGTAACTAGTGGTAGGAGGGTCAAAGTGAGTCTCAGCATCATCCGGCATTCCATACCGGTACCGTGTCAACGGGGAATCTGCCCTAGAGTAAGTAGGTCTATCATGCAAAGATCCTATCTGGGAAATAACAGGACCAATCTCAGCTAGGTCAGGTGAGGGATCGTATGTAGGAGTAATTTCCCCATCGTCAATACGAATGGGAGGAGGTGGCTCAGATGTATCCTCTGAATGATCTCCCATGGTGTGTGAATCAATGTGTGACATAGTCTTCCTGGACAGTCTAGGCCCCTCTCCCAAAGGAGGAGGAGAAGTGGAAGGCGGAAGTCCTGCTAACCGACGAGAACGGTGCGGAACCGTACCCGAATCCACAATGACTCAACAAAAAGCAAAGACTCTCTATTTACGTCAACCCTAGGCCAACTAGCGTGCACAGAGCAATCACTATAAAATCTAAAGCCAAAAGAAAGAGAACAAGGGCTGGATAAGTGAGCTCCCGAATGTGGCCGGTATGTCTCACCTAGGAGAGGCTTGAGAGGCCCTTGTCACCACAAGCGGAGGTTCAAAACCAATTATTGTGGCCCTCAACTTCAATGCGTAAAGCGACTGCGCTGTCTAACCCCAACCTGGCCGGGACACATGCAGAATAACCTCTACACGTACCCCCTCGATATCCGAGGTAAGGCCACTAAGGTCACCTCAATATAATCAATGCTCAGGCGGACAGTCACAGGCGGGATTGACCGTATGGGCAGGGTAGCAAATCCCAAAACTCCCGAAAGAGCCCCTAGATACGAATACAATCCTGGCTATATCGCCGGTGCTACACAGTTCTCAACCAGGGATTATCCCAATCAACAACCGCTCACACTGCCTAGTGCTTGACTCCCTTTTGAGAGGAGCTTCCTGAGAACGCTGGTTATACCAAGGATTTCACACACTCCCTGGACAGACACCTAGTTGTTGTTGTTTCGTGATCTTGGAGAATTAACTTTCAATGAACTATTCCAAGATCCTAAAACCTAAGCTTGTTGGTGCACCCTAGAAAATAAAAGATTGTAATTCATTTTAATTAGCGTTGATTTTAGTTGGCTTTAATACTCAAAAATAGGATATGGTCGTGCAACTAATGGTGTTATGACGCAACAAGAAGTAAAATGCACACCTAACAATCAATGTAAATGCATTGTGTCCATGAAAACAGGGTATGCATACTACGTGTAATGCACAATTTCTTCTTCAAATGCTGAATGCAAATTTCCCTATATGAAGTCCTAACTATTAATCCAAAGCAAATCTAGATCTAGTGCAAGTACAATGCAAAGTGCAAAATGCAATGCATGATGATAAGCAAATGTTTTTGAATTTTTTGAAAATAAAGAGATACAAAAAGAAAAGAATGATTCTACCCACCCCAGACTCTGCAAGCACACATAAACAACATTGCAGCAAAGCACTAAGGCAAAAGGACTCTAATGCACTAATATCAAACAAAAAATCAAAGATGCCATGACAAGAACTTTCCTAAAAGAAAAAATTTAGGCTAAAAAAAACGTTTCTGGTCAAACACAGAGGTATTAACAGACTCAGGCAGTGCTAAAGGAGACTCAACAACTAACAGCATTCACCCAGCAATCCACAATCTTCCACAAAAAGGTAAAAAACCAGGGTACACGCGACTGTGCGCAGTAAACCCGCATGTATACGCGAAAATCCCAGGGGAAACCGTGTGTATACGTGACTGTAAGTGACAAACCCGCGTACAGGAAGAAAAAGATGCACAAATTCAAGGTAAACAGACAGGCTGAGACTAAATTCACACCAATCAGGCTCTACCAAGCATACATTCCCCCATACCCGACACAGAAACAAGAGAGAGAGAGCAATTCAAATACATTGAATGCCAAGAAATCAACCCCCAAAGGACAATTACTAGGAACTCCCCAACGGAGTCGCCAATTCTGTTACGGAGAGAAATTCCTATAGCTTGGGGTACTACAACAGACAGCTAGACTCCAGAAATCAATCTTTCCCAATATGCAATAGAAATAAAACATCTAACACTAAAGGATCGAGCCTCGTACCTTATTCCGGACGGTTGAAGTAGATCCCCGTTGAGCTTTCCAATATTCAGCTTGAATTGTTATAGCATGTCCTCAACAACAAGTAAACAATACAAGCATACTATATTTCATGGTGTTAGATCTATTCTAGCATATATAATCAATAATGTAAAATCATTTGACATATTCCAATGGATACAATATTCATTCAAATACACATTACTGGACAGGAAAAGATATTTCTATTAATATGAATCAGAGATTACAAGTGACAACCTCTGGCGGCACGTCTGCGAACCGGAGAAACTGAATCCCCCACTTGGGCCTCCACCACCTCAATCCTCCATCACTTCGATAGCAAGCTTACTAGAAAAGGGCAAGCTTAGGAAGAACACAACAGTGCTCCAAGGGACAAAGCGATGCAGACTCAAGTATAGTTCTGGCAACAATGGACTATAGTTTCGTTACTCTCAATTCTCTCTTATGCTTTCAATGTCTCAATGGGTTCCTTATATAGCTTTTCAAATGGATATTGAAAGGTTGAATCCGTGCGATCTCAAGGCATATGGAAGGCTAGGAATCATGAGTCGGATCCAAGTCAAGGAACGCTCCAAAAGTAGTTGGACTATGTACACATCCCGATGTACGCGACTATATAGGGAATATCTGCGTATGTACGTGGTTATCGGGGAAAAATCCGCGTATATCATCTTTCTTATGTTTTTTAGGGATGATCAAGGATACATCAAAAGACAAAAAGTGGTCCATAGGGGCTAATGAGTCTGCAGTGGGACATGGGAAGGCCATACAATGTGTGATTCACCTAGTGTGGTGAAATCCGCTATAACAACAGGAAGATAGTCACGATTGATCAAATGTCATTAAGGAATCCATCAGTTACCGCATCTTCGGGAGCTTCAATCCTGATCATTGAGCACTCTTAGCCGGCAACTGGGAGTGTGGGTGTAGGCATGTACCCATCCCTCATGGGAAGCTTTAGTTGTCCTGCACCGATCCTTATGATAGGGTCTAGTTCTGGTGAGGCTTCGACATGTATGAGATTGGTGTCTTTTCGCACGATTCATATGGAAGATCCTTAGATTCTTCCTACACCGAGTACTCCAAGTGATCCCCTCATGACGGATGTGTTGTTACCTACAACTATGGTAGCTTATCAAGCTAATCTTGAGATTGTTGCAGAGCCTAGTCCTTCCTCTTCACGGACGGAGGAGGAGGACCCTTATGTGCTGCCTGTATGGGAAGTATAGTCTTCTCACGCACATGACTACCTTGATAGTGTTTTCCCTTTAGATGAAGTGATTATTGAGACCATGTTGGGAGTTGAGCCACCATGGGAGGAACTCCATCATAGATCTTACTTTCTTCCCAAGCTTGACCGCTTGGAGCGTGAGGATTTTAGGGTGGTTCTTAGTGAGAGAGTTGGTAGTCCTATGGTTCCATTAAGCTCTCTTGGTCTGATGGCTGATGGAAACATGGAAAACATATCTTCAACGATTCCTATCAATATCTCTTGCAATCCTGGAAGGATAGAGAATGTCTATATTGGGGCAGAATGTTCCCATGCTGAGATTCAAGAATCCAAGTTGTTTAAAGAATTCAGTGATATATTTGCTTGGTCTTATCATGAAATGCCAGGTATTGACCCTTGTATTGTCGAACATGAGATTAAGACTTATCCCAACGCTAAGCCTATTCAACAATGCTTGCGTGCGGTGAATCCTAGGAAAGCACTCGCAATTAAGGCAGAGATAGAGAAACTATTGAAAGTTGGTTTTATCTATCCTTTTCCTTTAACAGAGTGGGTTTCAAACCCTGTTCTGGTGGATAAGAAGCAGGGATCGATCTGCATATGTACTGATTTCCATGATTTGAATCGTTCCTATCCTAAGGACAATTTCCCCACACCATTTATTGATCATATTTTGGATGAGTGTGCAGGTAGCGATGTTTTTTCCTTCATGGACTGCTTTTTCGGATATAATCAGATACAAATTAAACCTAAGGACCAACATAAGACTGCATCTATTTGTCCTTGGTGAACTTTTTCATATCGGAAAATGACTTTTGGCCTTAAGAACGTCGAAGCTACTTTTCAGCGGGCCATGACCTTGATCTTCCACGATCTTAAATCGATTATCGAAGTATTTTTGGATGAACTTGCTGCTCATTCTCATATGAGAATGCGTCATTCCTATCATTTGAGATTGGTATTCGAAAGATGCCACCATTATTTGGTCAGGTTAAATCCTCACAAGTGCATATTTTGTGTGAAGTCAGGTCGCTTGTTAGGATTCATCATTTCTAAAGACGGTATAAGAGTCAACCCTTTGAAGGTAGAGGCAATACTTTAGTTGTCTCCCCCAAAAAATATTCATCATCTTCAATGTTTGCAAGGCATGGCAAAATTCTTACAGATATTTGTTGTCAATTTTTCCAATTTGACTAGAGGCTTCATGTGTCTTTTGAAGAAGGACACCACCTTTTGTTGGGATGAGTGAGCCCAGGAGTCCTTTGATGCACTCAAGCGATCCCTAGCATCGGCCCCAGTGATTAGTCCCCCAGACTATAGCCATGATTTTCTACTTTATGTGGCCGCATCCATGGAGATGATTGGTATGGTTTTGGTTCAAGAGGATGAGGAGCTCCAAGAGCATGTCATATACTATCTGAGTTGGAACCTTTTTGACACAGAGATTCATTATTGTCATGTTGAGAAGCTTGGTTTAGCTACCGTACATGCGATTCAACGGTTGAGACATTATATTCTCCTTCTCCAGACCTTGGTTGTGGCCCATGTCAATCCATTTCAATTCATCCCCACTAGAAGGATGATTGGGGGAAAATATCACTACTACATTTCGACCCAAAATCCGACGGCCGTCATGTCGGATTTTCGACTCTTTCCTGTCGCATGTACGACACTTTGATTTTTTCTTAAGCATCGAAAACGTGGCGTCGGTTATCCGACACTTAACTAACCGTCGGTTAAGCGAAACTTAACTAACCGTCGGTTAAATGTCAATCGTCGGAGAAGCGACAGGTATAATCGTCTCTTAAACCATTGCTTTAGAGAGTAAGCGTCGCAAAAACGACAGATATAGCTGTCGATTAAGCGACGGATATGGAGAAGAGTCGTCGCATTTGCGACAGATAGATCTGATTTTTAAGCACCTGGGTGTTACCAATACCCGTCGCATTTGCGACAGATAGCATCACCGACCGTCGCAAAAACGACAGCTAGAACTAATTTTGAAGTGCCACGTATCACCAAAAACCGTCGCATTTGCGACAGATAGCATGGCAAGGCGTCGCAAAAACGACAGAGATAGCTGTCGCTTAAACGGCGGCAGTGATTTTTTTTTAAAAAAAAAATATATTAAATATTTATAAGCCCATTTCGCTTTGAATGGTTAGTAGATAGTGAGCCCTTCAATGCTGATATGCAAAAATAAATCATTCTTTTCATTTGAAAATGTAACAGTAAATCCATGGGTCATTATTGTTTTTAATGGATTTTTATTAAATGTTATTAAAGTTGTAATTTAAAAAAAAATCAAACTTATCTAGTAATCAAGATTTTATCTTACTATCTCAACCAAACAAAACAATTCTATGGCTATGGGGAGTTTCTTCGATTACCTCCCTGGTTTTACTGTCTCAACCAAATAATGTCAAAAAGGACCTAACCGCAGGACTCAGATTTTGCTTCTGGAATAGACCAAGCACATACCAATTGCCCACTGGTTTTGATGTCTTAACCAAACAAACAATTTTACGGCTATGTACTTAAAAATAAAGTAATATTGACCTAAACGCGGAACAGAATTTGATTATATAATGAACATAGTCCAGAACCATACATGCTCCATATATAATCCAGTCAGAATCCCACAGTATATTATTGTGTCATACTGTGGACAAAAATATAGTCGGGCATGTAAAATCAAAGCTTCAAAGAAACCTGGAATAATCCTCAAAACATATTCCCGAATCCAAATTTACAGTGCACCACTATACTTGCCAATGACTGGTACAGTACTACCATTCCACACAAAGCTTTT
>LPNX010821545.1:43104-83387 GCA_001517045.1 Pseudotsuga menziesii | reverse complement strand
AAATGAGGAGGGTATTGTAGTTGAGGAGGATGGTCCCTTGAAGGAACTTGGCAAATCCTTCTTTGAAAAGATCTTCAAGGATGAAGGTAACACCTGTCTTGAACAACAACTCCATGTCATCTCACTCTTCCCCAGGATGATTCAGCCTGATAAATCCTTCAGTCTTACCTCCCAGGTAACTTTAAAGGAAGTAGAAACTGCTCTCAAATCTTTCTATAAGGACCGTAGCCCGGGTCCTGATGGGTGGCCGGTAGAGTTTTATCTGCACTTTTTTAATCTCTTGGGTCCCACCCTTGTCCAAATGGTGGATTTTACTAAGACTTCAGGTTACATTCCCTCTACTCTGAACTCCACCTTCATTACCCTCATCCCCAAGAAAGACAAACCCCGTACTTTTGCAGATTTCAGACCCATATCTTTATGTAACCTGCTATATAAGCTCATCGCCAAAATTATTGCTGGCAGGCTCAAACCCTTTCTTGACTTGGGTATCTCACTTGAGCAGTTTGGCTTTCTTAAAGATCGACAGATTACTGAACCTATTGGCATCGTACAAGAAGTCCTCCACTCGGTAAAAATCAAGAATTCTTGTGCCTTTGTACTTAAACTGGATCTCTCTAAGGCATTTGACCGTGTTGACTGGACATATATCAGACTCATCCTGATCCAAATTGGTGTTCCCCTTCTCACGGTCAACTGGATCATGAGCTGTATTACCACGGTCAACTTTGTTGTTTTGGTCAATGGGACTCCCTTCAGTTTTTTCACTGCATCCAGGGGTATCAGGAAAGGCTGCCCCTTATCCCCTTTATTATTTATTCTCGTCATTGAAGGGCTTAGTCTGATGATCAAAGATGCCAGGGATAAAGGTCTCATAAGGGGCATTAAATTCTCGCCATCCCTTACCCTTACACACCTTTTATTCGTTGATGATGTTATCCTTATGGGTTCGAGTACCATCCGGGACTGGTTGGCCTTTTGAATCTATTCTTGACTGCTTCTGCAAAGCATCAGGAATGAGTATTAATATCGATAAATCTTGTCTACTCTACCACATTNAAGCATCAGGAATGAGTATTAATATCGATAAATCTTGTCTACTCTACCACAATTTTAGTGATGCCTGTCTGAATGACTTCAAGGCAGCCATGCCTTACAATATTTTCCCCCTTCAGTCAGGTATTACTTATCTGGGATATCATTTGAAGCCTTTGAGTTATAGAATTGCAGACTGGAACTGGCTTCTGAATAAATTTGAGAAGAAAATCAAACACTGGGCATTTAGATATCTGTCTCTTGGAGGGAGACTTGTCCTGGTCAATTTTGTCCTNCCCTTCAGTCAGGTATTACTTATCTGGGATATCATTTGAAGCCTTTGAGTTATAGAATTGCAGACTGGAACTGGCTTCTGAATAAATTTGAGAAGAAAATCAATCACTGGGCATTTAGATATCTGTCTCTTGGAGGGAGACTTGTCCTGGTCAATTCTGTCCTGGCTAGCATTCCTGTGTATTGGATGGGCTTATCCCCTATTCCCTGTTCCATTCTCCAGAGACTCCGGAAATTAATGTTTAACTTTCTATGGGGATCGACAGACACATCATTCAAGTTCCACTTATCTAACTGGACCGACCTCTCACGTCCAAAATCTCAAGGTGGATGGGGTATTAAAGATCTTACCTGTTTCAATAAAGCTCTTCGTTTGAATGTCTTTTGGAAAGCTATACATTCCAATGGTCTCTGGTTCCAGGTTTTGCAAGCTAAATATTTGAATGGTATCTCTGTTTCTGATTGGATCAGATCCAAAAATTTCTGTACTCGCAATATATCTCTTTTTTGGCGAGGGTTTCTGCAGGTTTTACCATGGATGGGGAAGCATTTGTCGTGGCAGGTAGGAAATGGCGAGTGCATTCTCTTGGGATTAGATCCCTTGGTGGGACATCATCTCTCCATTTGTCGTGGCAGGTAGGCAGCCATGCAGCAGACATCATCTCTCCACTTGTTGTTGTATTTCATTGTTTAAAAGAATTGTAATTTCATTGAGATTAACAAAATTATATTTTGCAATGCTTTTCAGCATTCAAGAATATTTCTAATAGAATTTTTAAACAAATTTCATTTACGAAATGCTTATTTCCAAATTCCTGGATGATCCAGCTCTCAATGCTTATTTCCAAATTCCTGGATAATCCAATTCTCTACAGTTCGTTTAATTATGTCTAGCCTTTCAAATTTTATGGACAAATTTATTAGTTTATGGGAAAGTAATATGAACCTATATATGCTAAATATAAATATCTAATATAACAAACTATGCCTATATAAACCTATATTTTAATATATACAATTTTCTTATTTCCTGAAGTTTTGAGACTTGTTTTTTCAAAACCTTGATACACTTTGAAGTTTCAAGTAGCATGGCTAATAATGGGCACCTAACAAGATTAGCTTTCATATCTTGCTACAGAGAACAAATGTAGCATTAATATTTAACATTTATCCTTGTAAATATTGGCAAAAGTAGGTCAATCCCCACAAAGTGATAGGATGACATAGCCCATAACAACAAAAGAAAATTCAGAGAGAAAAGACAAATAAACAAGGTACTTAACTAATTGGGAAAGAAAATCAAAGTTCAATTATAGAAAATCTTAAGCACATTTCTTAGATTTCAAGTACTTAAGGGCACTTAACAATGGCACATATTCTCGTAAGCTTTTCAATTTGAATATTACAACTTATGTGGATTGTATAACCCCCTTCGGATTAACCATAGGTGCAACGTTACAAACTTTTCAAATTTTTGTATTGCAACTTCTACAGATTGTATTGACTTACTTGGGATTAACCATAGTTGTACAAAAATATTGAAATGCTAGCGTTCTCGAACTTTCATATGCTTTTTAAACATTTCTTGTAACCTAAAAATCATTAGCGTCCTTGGAATCAATTATACTACACATAAATTTTGAAGAGAGATGTGAGGGATTATGGGGCAAGGAGATAATATAGACTAAAATAACTTTAAATATATAAGCATGATGACTTTTAATTACAGCTTAAACATAAAAATATTTTGATTTTCAATATTACACATTTAATAGATATAACATTTTTCAGAAGTGACCTATATGAATTGAAAGAAATTAATCCTTAGCTATTTGATATTTGAGTGTTATCCATTTTAAGGGAGTACTATCCTTCTTGATAGGCATGGAAATCCTTTTGTGAGACGCAAGGCTAAATATTGCATTACATCATGTTGAGAAAAAGAGAGCTATGAGGCACATCCAAATGAGATGGCCCAACTCCTAACATATCAAAGCCTTGTATTAACATAATGGAGTGAACTAAAAATATGCTTTACCTATTTTGGATAATACATTGATTTATCTTTGTCATGTCCCTTTTTGGAGTTTTGGAGAAAAGTGCAATTCGGGAAAAATTTGAGCGTAAGTAGTCACAACTCTATAGGGTTCCTAATTTTCTAAAAATTAATTTTGATCACTGCACTGCTTTGGAGGAACTGCCAGGAAAAATATGTAATTTAACTTACCTTCAGAAGTTGTTTGTCACTAATTTCCATCTTATCCAAAAATTACCTGATGACTTGGGGAATTTAAGGTCATTTAGGGTCTTGATATTTCCTACATGTCCAAGCTTGTCAATGCTTCCCCCTTCCATTTGTAAACTTCAACAACTCAAAATTCTTGATATTTCATTATGTAGGTCTTTGAAGGACCTTTCCATGGAATTTGAGAAGCTACCAAACTTAAAGGTGTTGACATGAGGGAGTGCTCTAAACTGAAGAAGCTGCCAAAAGCATTTGCTAAGCTAAAATAATCAAGACATCTAAACTGTGATGAGATCGCTAGGCTACAATGGCTAGCTATCAAAGTCTCTTCCATGCCTAATCTCACAGTTGTGGTCATCGATGAATGCTTTAATTTGGACTGGCTTGATGCTTGAAAAGGTTCATGATACATCATTGGGCCACTTTAACATTTTTAATTATGTTAGTGTATCATGTACAATATGAACATAAATATTTGTAGGATTTCTAGTCTTGTTTACGAATGATGTTATTTTCTTTGTTTTTTTCTCAAATCCTTCGCTTTTGGGTAAAAAGATAGAATAGTATCTTGTGATCGAAGTTATATTCCCTCGATTGGATTTTGAGAAAAATATGTAAATTAAGACAATATAAAGTTAATTGGAAAGTTGGTTTAGTTCGGCTTGTTGATAGAAATAAATCTTGTTCTAATGGAGTTGTATATTTTGATTCTTTGGAATATCAAGTATATGTATTTTTTTATGTGGAAAAAAAATCTGAACAAAACTGAGAATTGATTCTAAGTTTACATTGATTTATAGGCATTATGTTCTTAAAATTTGGGGTTCTTATGATCCATTGGGATGTTCCGTGTTTTCTCAAATATCTTATACATTTAATCTATTATGTGTGCTATTAAAAACAAGTTCTTGGTCTTAACAAATCAGTTAAGTTTTTGACTAATTATGATTTGGCTAAAACCGGCGATGATCTAAACTTTAGAAATGCAAAGAGTTAGTTGTGACTAGATTTTAATAAAGCTATAGATCAATCATATAAAACATATTTATCAAGAGGTGATAACATACCAATAGAAAAAGCTAAAGTTCTCAACATTGGATTTGTGTTATAAAGAAATTAGTACCCAACTAAAGACTATCCTCTCTTTCTAAGTGGTCAAAGGTGAGAAAATTCTAGTTCACTATGCCTTTCTTCTCTAAATTTGATCATCTTGTAACTAAGTTTTCCTTTGAGAATACATGGCCCTTCTATCAAACTCACAACCAACTTACTCTGATTTTTTTAAACCTTGTAACTTGTTACTCTATTTTGGTGTGAACACTATTTTTCCCAGCTTACACCACTTAAGGTCCAAGTCCATAAGATCCTTAGGTGAAGAGCTGGTTACTCACCATGTAATCTCAAGATTTACTTTTTTATTTTGGGAATAAATCCCATTACTTTTTTTTAATGTAAAATATAAATTCATTATTTAATTTAGTATATATATAGTTATTAATATGAATCTCATTACCATTCATATCCATTATCAATTATTTTCTAGTTACGATGCCTTGAAACTTTTAGATACTACAAATCTTGATTTTCTACCTATTTTATATTATAATGTTTTTTTAAGACAACCCCAAAAAAACTATACCAATTTATCTTGTTCTTTAAATTTACATTGTTTGTCACTATAAATATTGTCTTACTATGTATTCTCTTTGTCTATATAATCTGTGGCTTGTACATTACTAGCATATAATATTAATTAAGATATTAATATAATATTAATTAAGATGTTATCTTAACATATACAAAACAAATAGAATTTTGCCTTCATATCTACTGTCAATGCTTTTATGAAATGTTTTTTCTAGTTACAATGTTTTTGGTGAAACTTTCAAATGCTATAAACCTTGATTTTCTACCAAAAACATAAAGTAAAAAATCCACTTGATTTTTAAACAAAGTATAAAGATATAAGAACATGTTCTTTTAAACCAATGTTGTAACTGTTTCTGCATGTTTGACATCATTACCTGCATCCTCTCAGCAAGGAAACATCTCACCTGTCACAATTACATGTGGCAATGTTGGGCATTGCCATCGCCTGACTCTTGTTCTTATATCATCAAATAAAGTAATAAAGTAATAATTTTGCCCATAAAATTTGAAAGGCTAGAGATAAATAAACGAACTGTAGAGAACTGGATTATCCAGGAATTGGAAATCAAATAAACTAATAAATTTGCCCATAAAATTTGAAAGGCTAGACATAATTAAACGAACTGTAGAGAACTGGATTATCCAGGAATTTGGAAATAAGCATTGAGAGCTGGATCATCCAGGAATTTGGAAATAAGCATTTAGTAAATTAAATTTGTTTAAAAATTCTATTAGAAATATTCTTGAATGCTGAAAAGCATTGCAAAATATAATTTTGTTAATCTCAATGAAATTACAATTCTTTTAAACAATGAAATACAGCAACAAGTGGAGAGATGATGTCTGCTGCATGGCAGAACACTGGAAGAACGAGTGAATGAGTGAATTGAAGCAAAACATATTATCTATCATGCAGAACGATACAAGAGTTCAAACTTCTTTGCAGATCTGGCAACTTCCTGTATTCAGTTTTTCTCTTTTTCCCCTTTGTTTTTTTGAAATGTGACTGAGCTGTTGCCCATTTAACTGAAATTGGTGACCTAGCACGCAGCAAGGCCGTCCTTTTACCTTCAAGCTACTCCTTGCAGCTGCCTGTACTCTGTTATGGACCCATGACTTCACTAAACTTAAGGCTTCCTTGACGAGGGCAACCACATCCGTTTTAACAATGGAATCCATACTCGTACTGCCTGTAATCCCATCGTTCCACTTAAACCATCTGCTGCTCAATCCGCATTCCAGTCTTTCGTTGCCCATTATACCATGTCTGTCCGCCTCTCCTACCTTTGAAATACGAAATTTCAAATCCTCTGTTACATATGTTTCGGTCTCTTTATAGCGGATGTTCAAAACCAGAAACCTGCCCGGTGGTGGAAAAACAAGTAACTGATCAGGGGTTCAATCCCTCCAGGCTTGCTCTACCCATTCGACCATTTCTGGGCTAATATTATTCAGGTCCGCTTCGTGACTTACAACTGCCAGCCTGAAGTCTGTTGTCATCGGCCCCTCTCTACAGAAGATCACAAACCCATATCTCTTTGGCAGCCTTCGAATTCTCGTAATTGTCGCCTTACGTTAATATATTTACGTTCTCCAGCGGCGGGCGGCGGTGGCAGGACGGAGGCCGACAGGGCTGCCGGGAGGGGCAGAGTTTTGAAAATTTTAGGCTGCCGGAAGCGGGCCGGGACCCACGCCAGGTGACTTATCCAGCATGAACGTACATGCTGGATAAGCTCAGCCCTTGTCAGAGCGCATTAGAAGAACTTTCACATGTGAGCCATTGTTTAATTGCGCTATTAATTATGAGAATTCATAGAGTGTTCTGTCTGAAATGTAATGGTGCACAGTGCACACCTCAAAGCCACGTGCTTAAAGAATAATGCGTGGCAATTGGAGAATGTTCTTCTCTGCCTCGAAAGAACTGCCTTGATACGTGGTAGTTAACAGGCATCTTGAAATTTCCACTGTCACCCTATTCATCGAATTAGTGATGCGTGATAGTTGGCAACTTGGCAGGCACCTTGAGAATTTAACTTTCACCAGATTCATCGAATTATTTCGCAGGCACCTTGAGAATTTAACTTTCACCAGATTCATCGAATTATTTCGCAGTGCTATATTAATTCATCTGTCTATGTGTTACAGCACGCCCAAATCAGCAAAGAAAAGTAAAATTGTCAAGACTCAGCGAAGCTATAATCAGGCTGAAACGAGGTGAGTTTATGTTATAAGGGATTGCATGCTTAAATATACTAAGCATTTTTGTATACCAACCCAGAAATGAAGCTTCTATGTTTGATCTAAAAGCCAGAAGAATATTATTTTTGGGCATGGGTTTTCTGAATATAGTAAAATACGATATACTATCTTTTACTTTTTGGCTTATAAGGGAACAAAGGCACTCACGGACAAACTGTTGGATATCTCCCATCAACCGGTCTGTGGAGCAGTTAGCTTCTCTGGAAGCAGCCATGCATTACTGTATGTATTTCCTCTGTCACTCTTAAATATAGTGTGTTTTTAAGGTTTGAGCATCTTTTTATTAGTGGTACGTGTACCACTGAAAGCCAATTAAAGTCGAAATGTTTTCTATCTCGATCCGTTTAAACTGTAGGGGAACTGGATTCAAGCGCCGATGAAAGTATCGTCGCCATTCCTGAAACTACCTTCAGTGTTGACAGAGGTGCAGGAACGGTATGCAAATCCATGGTCTCTGTTTTTCCTGTTCTTTTTTGTTATACGGAATGGGTTTAACCTCTTTACCGTGGCAGGCTAATAAGCTTGGCGGATTATATTGTTCACCATTACATGGAGGCCCTGGGGGAAGTTTCTGGAACGACGGAACGTACTCAGGGATTCGCCGGATTACACTGACTGCAACCGAGCGGACATTAACTTACTACAACTCCATTATGGTCTCGAAGGGGATATGAGTGTGAAGAATAGATATTTCCACGGAGTTCGTCATGGAGGTACAGACGGTGAAAAAATAGTGGTATGTCACAACTGCATATTCCTCGTGAATTTGTAAGGTCACGCAGAGTATATGCATAGTATATCTCGCTCATCTTAATATTATGTATGAAACGTAACTCATTTCTATTGACCTAATGGCCTTCTCGTACTCTGCTTGCAGTACGATCTGAACTATCCAGAAGAAATCGTCACTAAAATCAGTGGATATTATGGGACTCATCAGTTTAATTGGTTTCAGACTTTTGTTATTGTGAAATCGCTAACCTTTCATACAAATCAAAGGAAACTCGGCCCATGTGGGCCAGAGCATGCGACTTATTTTGAAACCAACCAGCAGGAGGGAAAGATTATAGGGATCCATGGGTTTGGGAGTGTAGGTTTTGTGGACTCGATCGGAGTCTATATGATGAAGTCACGAAGTTATAAACATGGAAGAGGTTTCCTTGACTAATACTGCTCGTTGTCGTAACGTTCAGGAGTAATGATCTTCAACTAATTTTGATTTGGGATTTGTATATCTTGGGCTATTTTGGGGCTTTTTTTAGATGTTTAAGTAGCCCATGTTTTGAAGACTTTTGAAACGAAGGCGTGGTAATTTCCTGACGTTCAGGAGTAATGATCTTCAACAAATTTTGATTTGGGATTTGTATATCTTGGGCTTTTTGGGGGCTTTTTTTAGATGTTTAAGTAGCCCATGTTTTGAAGACTTTGGAAACGAAGGCATGGTAATTTCCTGAAATTGTCTCTATCTTATAATTTTGGGAGTTTGTTTTTAAGAGTTAAATTTGGAGACTGTTGAATGCATTGTCTCTATCTTATAGTTTTAGGAGTTTGTTTTTAAATGTTAAATTTGGAGACGTTGAATGCATGTGGCATGGTAAATCTCAAGTTTTGTAAGCTTGTTTTTTAATGTGAAATTTGGAGACTAATTTGGAGACTTTCGAATGCATTGTCTAGAGTTTGTTTTTAAGAGTTAAATTTGGAGACGGTTGAATGCATGTGGCATTGCAAATCTTAAGTTTTGAATGCTTGTTTTGGAATGTGAAATTTGGATGAACAATCTTGGAATGCGTGGTAATTTCAAGCATTTTGTCTCTATAATAGAATTCAAGGTATAATTGTTCTTCATTATTGGTAAGCTACTTATCTTATGTAATTACAGGGCATTGGAATTCAAGGTATACTTGTTCTTCATTATTGCTAAGCTACTTATCTTCTATAATTACAGGACATTGATTTCATAGGGAAGTGATTATCCTTTTTTAGATTTTTTTTTCTATTAAATTCATTTTAATTAAAATTTAGGCATTTTTTTCCTAAATCAGTTTTCTAAAAATTCTAAAAAAGTACAATTTTTGTAGTTAAACGAATCGTTTTTAAGAGAATCCTCTTTAAAACTGTACAATTTTTGTGTCTGTCAAAAGAATCGGATTTAGCCACATGTTGCATGCAATTGCTCATTTACCACTCAAAATATTAGAGAGCAGTAACTGGCATGAGTCCAAATCTGTCCAATAAAGTGTTTCTTTATGTGCATATTTCTTCTTTATAAGGTGATAGCTTTTTTTAATGGCGTGTTAGCCTTTTCATCGGCCCCCTCCTTCCTCACCAATGCTTACCTGCTTTTCTCTGCCTTGCTCTGATACCACCTACACTTCGCACCAATGTTTCCCTGCTTCTGATACCACCTACTTTTCTCACCAATGTTTCCCTGCTTCACCAATGTTTCCTTACTTTTGATACCATTGACACAGGAATCTCAACAATGAATCTTTTTTCTTGGCGATAGCTTTTTTGTAGGCTCATGTTTCATCGGCTCTTTCTTTCTCACCAATGCTTCCGTGTCTTGCTCTAATAAAACACACAACTATTACTTATTAAAAAAAATCACAACCTTTATGTACAGATATATAATTAAATTATTAATTAAAATTTATTAACTAAAATATTATTTACAATCAAAACCTTTATCTACAGTTAAATAATTAAATTATTAATTAAAATTACTAACTAAAATATTATTTACAATTAAGAATTATTCAACATTAAAGTCTAATTATTTAGAATTAAGAATTATTCAACACCAATGCTTCCCTCTCTTAACAGTGACACAAACTGTAAAAAACCTCAATGAATCTAGTCTAATAAAACACAACTATTACTTATTAAAAAAAATCACACCTCAATGAATCTAGTCTAATAAAACACACAACTATTACTTATTAAAAAAAATCAAAACCTTTATGTACAATTATATAATTAAATTATTAATTAGAATTTATTAACTAAAATATTATTTACAATCAAAACCTTTATCTACAGTTAAATAATTAAATTATTAACTAAAATTACTAACTAAAATATTATTTACAATTAAGAATTATTCAACACTAAAGTCTAATTATTTAGAATGAAGAATTATTCAACACTAAAGTCTATGTAACGTATTCCTAAAGTCTATCTAACGTATTCCGAAAGTGTTGATGGGATAGTCTCATTTTGCCCGCGCGCTGTGCGTAGGGATTTGGCATTTAGGAAGCATGACAAGCATGACAGAGACTGAATGTTGGCGGTAGTAGGAAGGTTTTCATTGTTGAAATGTGTAAGCTTGAAGGTGTCAACCATCGACAAGCAGCGGCCCAGCTGTCTGCAATCCACTGTCCATCAACCACCCAGTCATCCATTAACCACCCAGTAGTACTCCAATAAATGAAATTCACCCTCTAGCAGCATGTGTTGTAATTTTGTTATAAATAGATCATTTCATAGGTGCATAGGGTAGACTTGTAGTTTCCTCCTTTGCTTAATAAAATTATGAGCAGCAGCTCATATTTGCCCATATTTTCTATCTTATTACATTTTCAGCTCTTCAGTTTTGAGTTTTCTTCTTACACCCTCTTCCTACAAATTGGTATAAGAGCAAAGTTGTGGAGAAACTGATTGTGGAAGAGCATAGGCTCGTTGTGGAGGTGCAAACTCATCATGGAATGGAAGAATTGATTTTGGTAATGTTGTTTTACCCTGAATGCAATGGTAAAACATTTAATTTGGTGTGTTGAAATTGTTGTAGCAAGGTTACTGTTGAAAGTATTGTGAAAGTGCAGTATTTAATAAGCTTGCATTAGGTTGTGACAAGTTGCATTGACAAAGTGTTGTGGAAGTGATATATTTTGGTGCAATTTAATTATGGGGGTGTGAGTAGCATTAATCTCACTCAACCCCAAATTCACAAGAAGACTCTATTGGAGCATTATGGATATTGGAGAATTAAAATGAAGACTTTATTTTGTTCACAAGAATTATGGGACTTGGTTGAGAATGTGTTTACTGAGCCACCAGATCAAGCAACACATAATGTTTTATCACAAGCACAAAAGGATCTTCTCAAAGAGAATAAGAAGAAGAATGCCAAGGCGTTATTTTGTATACAACAAGCAATGGAAGAATCCATTTTCCTACGTGTTGCAATAGCTACAAGGTCCAAACATGCATGGAACACTCTACAAAATTCTTATCAAGGTACTAGGAAAGTCAAGTTGATAACATTACAAATGCTTAGAAGAGATTTTGAAAATTTGCAAACGTCAAATTCTGAGACAATAAATGATTTTTTCACTAGTGCACTGAGTATAGTAAATCAAATAAAGGAGTCATGGAGATACTTTGGATGATCAAAAGGTTGTAGAAAAGATTTTGAGGAGTCTTTCTATTAGATTTGACCCAATTGTTGTAGCTATTGAAGAATCTAAAGGTTCGTCTCAAGTTTCTATTGATAGTATCATGGGTCTTTACAAACCCATGAGCAAAGACTCAATAGGTCAAACGGTTCCTCTATAGAAAATGCATTCAAATCACAAGTTCAAGCTAGCAGCAACAAAAGAGGAGGAAGAATCACTAATAGAGGTGGAAGAAGATTTGGAAGAGGAAGAATGAACAATCGCAATGAAGGTGTGGCAGATTAGAGAAATCTCATGAAGACTAAGAAAATTCCAATTTCTTTGCAAGCAGAAGAAGCAGAGGTGGCAAACATTCTCTTGAATTTCACGGCCAAGGACAAAGGTATAAAAAATCACATATCCATTGCCACTATTGTAAAAAATTTGGTCATTATGTACCTGAATGTAGGAAGAAGTAGTTTGATATGAATATGCAAAATGTGAATTTCTCAAGAGAAAATCACTTGAAAAATAGTGATTCAATGTTTATTACTTGTAATAGTGCACAAATAAGCTCAAAAGAAGTATGGTTCTTATATAGTGGTTGTAGTAACCACATGAGTGGAAACAAGGATATGTTTGCCATAGATGAATCTGTGGAGTCAGAAATAAAATTGGGAGATTATAAAAAAGTAGTTGCCATTGGTAAATGTAGCATAAAATTAGAAACTAAGCAAGATGAAAAGAAACACATTACAAATGTGTATTATGTCCCTAATCTCAAACACAATCTAATTAGAATTGGACAACTACTACAAAAAGAATATAGATTTTATTTTGAAAATGATGCATGTGAGATATTTGATTCACATAGACACTAATTGCAAAAGTCCAAATGACACAAAACAAGATGTTTCCTTTAAGGTTGCAAAACGATTTGTCTGTTTCTTTCAAAGCAGTCCTCTTAGATCAGTCATGGTTATGGCACTTAAGGTTTGGTAATTTAAGCTTCAGTGGTCTAAATTTGTTGCAGAGAAAGAACATGATGAATGGTTTGTCGTTGATTGAACAGCCTAACAAACTTTATGAAGGGTGCATTCTCGGTAAGCAACATAGAGAATCATTTCCTGTTCGTAAGTTATATAGAGCAAGAGCTCCGCTTGAAATTGTGCATTCATATTTGTGTAGGTATATGCAGACACCTTCTATTGGGAATAGCTTGTATTTCATAACTTTCATAGATAATTATTCCAAGAAAACTTGGGTATTCTTGAAACACAAATCAGAAGCTTTTGAAGTGTTTAAGCAGTTTAAAGTCATGGTTGAAAAGCAAAGTGGACACTACATTAAAATTCTAAGAACAAATAGAGGAAGAGAATTTGCATCAAATGATTTCTTGATTTTTTGCAAAACAAATGGGATCAAAAGGAAATTTACAACTAGTTATACACCACAACAAAATTGTATTGCAGAAAGGAAAAATAGAACAATAATGGAAATGGCAAGAAGCATGATGAAAGCTAAACATCTACCAAATGAATATTGGGATGAAGATGTAGCTTGTACAGTATATATTTTGAATCATTCCCCCACAAAGAGTGTTAAGGATAACGTATCACAAGAAGCATGGAGTAATAAAAAGCATAATGTTTCTCATTTAAGAGCCTTTGGGTGTATTGCATATGCACATGTTCCTACTGAAAATAGGAAGAAGTTAGATAATAAAGGAGAAAGATGTATTTTTGTGGGATATAGTGAGCAATGAAAAGCATACAAGTTGTATAATCCTATCACAAAAAGGACTATAATCAGTAGAGATGTCAAGTTTCTTGAAGATGAAGTATGGATGGAATAAAAATCTACATCAACAACAACAATTTGAAATGAAATTTTTTGATGATCAATGTCCCAACAATGGCTCCAGTTCACATAGCACAACATCAACACCTCAACCAGCTTCAAGATCTCAATAACCACCAAGATATCACTCAAGCAATAGCTCAAGGTCAAATGGAACTCCAGTGAAGACAAGAAGTCTCCAAGAAATATATGAGGTAACTCAAGGTAATGATGATGGTGGTTTGATTTCTGATTTTGCATTATTTTCTATTGTTGATCCAATATGTTTTGAAGAAGCAATTAAATATCAAAATTGGAAAAAGGCTATGGATGAAAAAATTGAAGCAATAAAGAAAAAACAAACTTGGCAATTAGTTAATCTTCCAGAAGGAAAAGATGCAATAGGTGTAAAATGGATCTATAAAACAAAGTTTGATGTTGATGGAAATGTT
Organism: Pseudotsuga menziesii; assembly: GCA_001517045.1. Taxonomy (NCBI): domain Eukaryota; kingdom Viridiplantae; phylum Streptophyta; class Pinopsida; order Pinales; family Pinaceae; genus Pseudotsuga; species Pseudotsuga menziesii. The sequence goes on along the minus strand of LPNX010821545.1, from coordinate 69,240 downwards.
GTAAAGCATAAAGCAAGGTTAGTTGCAACGGTTTTTTCACAACAACCCGGGATTGATTACAATGATATTTTTTCTGCAGTAGCTAGATTAGATACAGTAAGAACAGTGTTAGCAATAGCAGGGCATCATAAATGGAAAGTTTATCAGATGGATGACAAGTCAGTTCTTTTGAATGGGATATTACAAGAGGAAGTATATGTGCAGAAACCACCAGGTTATCAAATATTGGGTCATGAACATAAATTTTATAGATTGAAAATGGCTTTGTATGGTCTTAAACAAGCTCCAAGAGCATGATATAGCCGCATTGATTCATATTTTTCAGAGCCATGGTTTTAGCAAATGCAGTAGTGAGCCAACTCTTTACATCAAGGTAAACAATCAAGGTAAGGTCTTAATTGTATGCCTATATGTTGATGATTTGATATTTAATGGAAAATTTTCAATTGAGTTGTTTAAATCAACAATGAAAAAGGAATTATTTGAGATGACAGATTTAGGCTTAATGAAATATTTCTTGGGCATAGAAGTAAGTCAAACAGATAATGGAATTTTCATTTGTCTAACAAAATATGCAAAAGGATGTTTTGAAAAGGTTCAAGATGTTGAATTGCAAGCCAAGATCTACACCTGTGGCAACATGATTAATTGAGCAAAGAAGACAAGGGTACAAAGGTAGATCCAAGATTTTTCAAAATATTGGTAGGCAGCTGGATGTATTTGATAGCAACAAGGCTTGACATTATGTATGTAGTCAGTTTGATTTCAAGGTTCATGGAAACACCAATGGATTCACATTGGAAGACAGGGAAAATGATTTTAAGATATATTAGTGGAACAAGATATTATGGCATCTTATATTCAAAATCAAATGATTTCATTCTAGTTGGGTACACAGATAGTGATTTTTCAGGTAGCATTGATGATAGAAAAAGCACATCTGGGTATATTTTCCATCTTGAATTGGGAGCAATCTCATGGGCTTCTCAAAAACAACCTATTGTTACTCTTTCAAATACATAAGCAGAATATGTAGAGGCAACATCAACATCATGCCAAACAGTGTGGACAAGACGAATAATGACAGATTTGATGCAAGATCAAGAATGATCAACATAAATTTACTGTGGCAATAATTCAACAATAGAACTATCAAAATCATGTTTTTCACAAAATGAGAAAGCACATTGATACTAGATATCATTTCATCTGAGAACTTATCAAAAATGGTAAAATATATCTTGAATTTTGCAAGTCTAAATATTAATCTGCAGATATCTTCACCAAGCCATTGGAAAAAGAAAGATTTGAACATCTAAGGAAAGGTTTGGGCATCACTGAGAAGTCAATATTAAGGGGGAGTGTTGAAATGTGTAAGCTTGACGGCATAGACGACCGACAAGCAGCCGCCCAACTGTCCGCGGTCCATCATCCATCAACCACCGAGTCGTCCATCAACCATCTAGCAGTCGTCCAATAAATGAAATTCACCATCCAATAGAAATTTGAACAGTAAAACATGTGTTACAGATTTGATATAAATAGATCATTTCATAGATGAATAAGGAAGACTTGTGGTTTCCTCATTTGCTTAGTAAAATTATGAGCAGCAACTCATATTTGCCCATATTTTCTATCTTATTGCATTTTCAGCTCTTCAGTTTTGAGTTTTCTTCTTGCATCATCTTCCTACATCAGTAAAAACCTTGAATAGTAACCACTTCACTATCGAAATGCATCCCATGGATTAAATTTCTATTGTCCATCTTAGTCCGGAAAGTATTGGCTTTCTTGCTGTGTGGAGGCATTTCACATTTCTGAGCTCCATTCTCCCTTCCTCCACGCCTAGATCCAACGAAAGTGTCCCCAGGATTTTGCTCACAAGATTCCATATATGTCGATCATAGGCATCTGTTACGTTGCTGCAATTATGTAAACATATATACATGGATTAATTACATATGAAATACTACTCAAGAATCCACAAAACGAATTAGAATATGTATATACATACATGTATTCTTGGGGGTGTTTGAACCAGGCAGTCATGTCTCTGCGATTTTTAGACCAGAAGAGGTGGAAGTGGTAGTCCTCCCAGTCATGCTGACTGCTGGCATTGTTGGTGAGCTTGGAGCCATAGCCGGCTATCTTCCCTGCTTCATTGTCGTTTGCGTATTTCTCCTTCTCCTCGATGGGAAGATCGAAAAGGGCCTTCCCCGCTTCCTGCAGAGGCTCTATCAGAATATCAGATATGTCCTGGTTTAGCAGTTGCATGATCCCCCACTCTTTCTTTCCTTGGCCAGTTGAAGCCAGTTCTCCTTTCTTATTTATTCGTCTATAGAATCACCCATACGGCAACGCGTACCACTGGAATCTACGGGCCTCTGTCTTTCTCTTCTCCTTTCAAGTTGAGAACTCACTCGATAGGTATCTCCTCCAGGGGTTTCACGTACTTGGGAGGAATCAAGGCCTGGCCGCTCAATGCTGGGCTCACCACTCGTGCCCGTACCATGATAATTAGAAACTAGGATTTAGGTTCCTTTTTGCATTTATAATTTCACATTTCTGCCCCTTTATTGGACATTAGGGATTCGAATTTACTATGTGTGATTGTTTTAGGGTTAAAATTTTGTAGACCTACAGGTAATTTGTTTTTTTATTAGAGTTTTGGTTTTCAATTGGCTCCGATTTATTTGTCAGGGTTCAAGTTAAATTCCTTTTGTGGTTCATTGTTATGCTATGTTGTGGTTCATTGTTATGCTGTTGGAGTTAGTCATTTTACCCTGGATCTCTCTGTTGCTCATAGAACTCAGAAAGAATTGATGTACCACAAAAGAGAAAAGATTCCTAGAGGTTCTTCAATCCATTTTTTGAATATGGTAAAGATATTAAGTGAGAGGAAGGATATGGCCTCCCAAGAATAAGATTTATGGGGTAACAAGATTTTTCAAATTGAGTGGATTAGTGCTCCACCTTGTTACCACCTTCTGTTTTACATCCCATCTTGGCTAATCTCCAAGATTTCCTCCCTAGTGGTAAGTTCAACCAACAATAAGCATTATATGCATCAGTCCTCTCTGCTTCTTTCCAAGTATCCTATCGGTCCAGGTCCAAAATTCAAGCAAAATGATTCCAAATCTCACTAATTTAACACACATGGATCAATGATTTACTTGCTGAGGATTTCTTCCATTACCAACACCATTACTCAATGCTCAATTCACCACATGGATATGTTATATCGCTCAACACAAAGCAATAGGACCTGTGTATGCGGATGATTTTGCATTAGGCCCTAATCTCTCTATCGGGGAAAAAATGGAAAACAATCTTCCAAGATTGATGTTGGCTAAAGAGAGAAGCGTATATGAAGTCGGCAAATGAAGACAATGGGGAAGATGATCGTACATGGTATGCTCCTTCATGTTAGTGATATATACATGTTGGCTGGAGAGAGAAGGGCATATGAAGTGACATTGGGGAAGACGACCGTACATGGTATGCTCCTTCATGTTAGTGATATAAACATGTAATACATACATTACATATAAAATAATAAATGAACCCTATACAACAAATTAGGGGAAGGGTGGTGCCCCATAAACCCTCAACCTTGTGCTCCCTTCGACCTACAGTAAGCCATGAAATTAGAGAAATAGTTGGCCATGGAAATACCTTGGTGCCACTACAAAATTGGTTCCTTCTCTTGATCTTTAGACACCCACTACCCAAAACTGCTCCAAGAATACCAATGTTTTCCCCCGCTTAGTGCTCCCTCTTCCCCCCCTAATTCACATATTGCTTAACCTCGACCACCACCAAATGCTCATGTTGTTGGACCTCCACCACCTAGTGACCCAGGAGCACCCAGTGCTCCACCTCCTCCATCAGGTGCACCAACTGGTGCCTCCCCCTAACCCCAAGGGTGGATTACTCCATTAGAAAAATTACTGAATTTTTTGGTGGGTCCATATAAAATGTTTCTTGGCAGAGCTTCTACCATATCTATGAATTTTGAACATTTGCAGTGGGGCCATTGTCTCTCCAGGAGACTTTTCATATGCTAAAGTTCAATTCACTCATGGTATTTTACTGGGTAGAAAGTTTTCTTGTGAGTTCAATGGCATGGTTATATACAGAGTGTTAGAGAAGTGGAGTTACCCTGATTATGCAAAGACCATTGTTTATTTGATGTGCAACAGAAATGTTATATTGATGAGTAGTATCATATGCACTATAAAATATGATAGATTTTCTTTTAAATGAAAATGTATATATGGAATGCATTGTGAATGGCAAGTTAGAAGATGAAAAATATGAGCACGCTATTAGATTTCCAAGATATGGTATATTCATTAAATTTAAAAGGGGTGTCATACCAGATGATTCATGAATATAGAGGAATTGATATGTGGAAAAGACAGGGATTTGCCACATGATCTCTAGTCCCAATCAATATTGCAACCATATATGGCATTGTTGTTTATTAGGCTCTACTCTATTTTAACTTAGCAAAATACAAGCCATGTTTGATGCCGGTGGTACAAGGAATAGTTGGACCATGCGAGTGGATTGAGTGGATCATGTTGTTGTTGAATTTACAGATGAACGTTTTGTGGCCATGTAAAGAGAAGTGGGCGGAGTAGTAGATGTAGAATCTTGTTTATAGAATAATCTCTCTTTAGTTGTTTTTGTATATTGAATCTACTCTACCACTTCCTCTTCAACTTCTGTATCTATGTCATAATTAAGCAAAATATAACATAATACCATCGACTCACTCAACTTCTCATCAACAATCTCTTTGGTAGCATAAGTTTGTTGTGTCACTTCATTGAATATCAGAATTTAGTGTGCGATAGGCACGTACAAGCGTTATTTTGGGATGTGTTGAGAAAACCTCATTAGAATGGACATGGACAGTGTTGGTAAATGAGGTGACAACCAATTTCTTATAGTTGGTAATAGTAAATATTTAGTTATGTAGTTATGGGTAATCGTTGTAAGAAATGTATTTACCCATGTATTCTCGTTTACGAAGAGTGTGGTTGATTCAGTAATTAGACGATATGGTTGTATGTCTCCAATAGACTTGTAATCTTCATTCTTGAATTAATAAGAAGACCGATATCAAATTGTCAGGTGGATGTTTTCCTTGTGAAGGTGTTGAGGCTTGGAAAATCGTAGGAAACAACAGCAAGGGATTCTCCCCAGTCAACGTTCCCAAATAGCCCGCGACTGTTTGTTGTAGGGAATCCGTCTGGTTTGCGGTCTGGCTACCGTAGGTCAAGCAAAAATAAAAGGTTTTACCGATTGCGGCCCGATCCACCGTATATATTTTTGTATGTTTTGACTTAAAGGATGATATGCAGGTGCCTACTTAACATGCAGAGTAATAAAGAATGCAAGGAGTATTCACAATGTGATGCACATGTTTTTACCTCTTGTCTTAAACTCTCAAGCATCTAAATCACACACACAACAAGAAAATAAATACTAACTATGCTATCTCTAGAGAGCTAGATATTAATTCATGAGTAATGTAATACTGCTCACATGTTACAGCAAATCACAGATAGCTATTCCTAGAACCAAACATATAAACATGAATAAAAGTATACACGACAATATAGCTCATCAACAGTTAAAAATTCCATTACTCATAGTGGAAAATATCACAGAATATACTAGAGAACATTCAGGAAAGAACATAGGTTCAGAAAGTTAGAACGCTCTCACTTTTTATGAAACACAGTCGAAAATGAAATAGTTCCCCTTCAACATTGTTCATTTTATCACATTGGACATTCCACATAACACCTTCTCCAACAGGCAAAATTTGCAGTTTCTTATTGTAAAACGAAGTAGTTCCTCTTACAAACAATAGTTCACAAGTTTTTCCACGGAAAAGCCCCTGTAAACTCTAACTTCCCTATATTTAAATCAAATCAGCCAACCCCTTGGGATCCCCCAACCGTGTGACCTTTGGGCTCCTCCAAAACCATCTAATATCACCATTTTGTCTTTTCTTCGAGTACTCATGATTCACTTTAATCGTTATGCTTTCAGATTTCAACTTATGAGTATTTAACACAGCGAGATCCGCTCGGTAACTAATGGATCTTCCCAAGCCTGGGATTTTTTCATCATCGATTCGGCCTTGTCTTTCATTTTTCCTCCTTGAGATCCCGTTGATTTTAGTACAAACTCTGCCTAACACTGTCCAGCCATTTTTCCGCTACTTCGTCTCACAGCTATGCCTTCTCGCAGTAGTAATTTGTAAAAATCTCTTGAGTCCGTCTGCAATTAAATGACATTTATCATTAATTAGGACTACATTTTTTCAATAAACCCAAACTACATCAACAAAATGACTAATCATCAAAAGAGGCCCTGTACTGCGCTCCCGTTATGAAAACCTTAACAAGCACCAGAACCACTGTCTCACCCACACAGGGGTTTAAAACTCACAAAACGACGGGAAGAGAAAAAATTATCTGCAGCTTAAAACACTAAAACCTTGGCCGTGGTAATCTTACTCACAGCCGCGTCAGCAGGTCTCAAACAGGCAATGGGCTCCGCGAGACCGTTAAGTTTATCGGAGGCGGAAGAGCTAGAACCTAAACTCTAGGCGGAAGAGCTCCCAGTCGACGAGTGGAAAGACATCAACATCAGACAATTAGTGTGTTACACAGCCGCAAGGGAGTAGGAGGAAAGACTACAGACTCCAATCCAAAGACAAAGCGACGGAAACCCAACAAAGTCTCGGCGGGCAGAGTAGTTATATGGCGGATACCTAGTTCGCTTGGGAGCCGTAAGGGCGGAAGATAAACAGACTACATCCTCTGATCCAAACCATAACTTTTTCTATGATGCAAGATCAATGTAAAACGCTAAGTATTCGGACCAACTTAAGCTCTCGCAGTGGTCCAAAAAACCTGTTTCACTTCCGCAACAGCGGCTTCACAAAGACCAACTATTCTGACTCAACTTTGACCAACCTCCTATAATATAAACAAGTCAAATGATATGACACGGAAATGGAGGAGTCAATATCCTCCTGCAGAATAATCATCGTTCAATTTCCACAACGGAAGCTCTCTAAGGAAACATGGCTCTGATACGTTGTTTAAATGGCCTTCAAAACAGTGGCTAGCATGAGAAAAAAAAAACTTCCAGTAACAAAGAAAGAAATCGCAGCTCAAAGGGCAAAAAACCAAACTCCGAATTCCGCAACCCACAGCAGTTTCAAACATAAGCAATTTTCCGAAAAGTACGAAGAGAGTTAACAAAAAGAGTTCATGAATCCAAACGATTCTAGGAAATGCTAAAATTAACAAGGGGATCCAAAATTTGAAAATTTGGGGAAACAGTTGTAGCTGCAACAATTGGCGACTACCTGGTGAACCTAGACCTCTAGACGATTATTTCTTGAGTAACAGACTATTTAACAACAAACAAACCTGTTGAATTCATCCAGATATCTGGATTTCTCAAATGGAAAATATATGTACTTTTAATCATTGATGATAGTCCAATTTAGGAGAGTGGAAACCAGGATCTTCAATTCAAGATAACTCTTTTGAGGCCAAAAATATGAATTTCATGTGTTACCTCTGTCTTTAGGTAGCTTCTAGCTTGGACACCACAGGATTGTAGCATATGGTAAACAGAAATATTCATTTGTTCCTCATTCCCATACCATTTTGCACCTTTCGTGCTTTTGAACTTTTGTCCTTTTCATATGAGTCCTCCTGCATGCCTTTCTTTCTGAATTTGGATTCAGGATCCTCTATCCATAGTGTCCTTTTGTGTGAGAGATGCATTCACTTTTCAGCTCATGGACGGAGAGGAACTTTTGGAGATTTAGTACTTGTATGGTTCAGCATTTGTTTTGATATATAATGCTTTCATAGGATCTTTCGACTCTTATCTTCCTTTTGGCATTCAATTCTTGGCATGGGATCATTTCTATATAATATAATGTTTACCCTACTTCCTTTCCATGGGCCCTTTGCTATCACTCCCTAGGACATTTTAAATGTGATATGGATGGAGCCTCAAAATAGTATTCCAGACCCTTTGATTCTGGTTTATTTTACAAGGGTTAAGCAGGACTTCAATGTGTACATAGCCACTCAAAAAAACTGCTAAAATAGAAGAAATTCTTTTAGATAAGCAATAATACATGGTCTTATACCCAAGAACTTTAATCATTCCAAAATTCTGATGTTCTCCATGCAACCATGAGTTTGCCTCCTTTATTGAAATCAATCAAAATTTAGACTAAAACAAAACAAAACTACATAACTAAGTAAACAGCCAAGTCAAATTATTTATATACAAGATAAAGGAACACAAACAAAACTCAAGAAAAATAAGGTTTGAGAACTAAACCATTTACTGGTAAGTTCTCTTCCAATCCCTGTAGATCTTGCAATTTATAAGTTGAGGGGCCAAGCTTTGCCGCAATCTGGAAAGGACCTACTCACAATTGCTGAAATTTCGTGTGTTTTTCTTTCTCATCATGGGGATGGTCCCACTTGAGAACCAAGTCTCCCACCTCAAAATATTTTGTTCATGCTTTGTGTTTATCAAACCATCTCTTTACTACCTCTTCCTGTTGTTTAAAGCGCTCTCTGGCTTTAGATCAAGACTCTTCTGCCTTCAGGAGATTATATATCCTCATTTGCAAGACTTCATTATCTGATCCTCTGGATTCCTGAGCTATTATAGAAGAGGGTAGCATGATATTGGGGGGTATAATGGCCTCTTTACCATACACAAGGGTATACAGAGACACTCCTATCGAAGATTTGGGGATGACTCTATCATCCCAAAGGGCGTTTGGTAACGCTGAGTGCCAACTCCTCTGATTTTCTATCACCGTCTTTTTTAGAATCCTAATCAGATTCTTGTTTGTAGATTCAGCTAAACCATTTCCCTGTGGATAGTAATTAGCAGAGTAATGCAACTTAATCCCTTTCTCATGAGCAAAAGCAGTTAATCTTATTGAGGAAAAGTAAGTAGCATTATCAAAAACTAAAGAAATTGGAACTCCAAACCTGGTCATAATATGGTCTTGCAAGAAGTTTATGACCGCATCCTCATTTATTTTGTGCAAGAGGATGGTTTCAACCTAGCGAGTGAAGTAGTCAGTTACTGTCAGAATATATTTATGTTGTAGGGAAGAATTCAGCTTTATCTCCCCAATGATATCTAACCCCCATTTCTCAAAAGGCTCTGTTATTATCATAGGCTTCAATGGTCCTACTGCTTTAGCTTGTTTTCCACTACACCTTTGACAAATGTCTCATTTTCTAACATGGGCATGTGCATCTTTGAAAAGTGTGGGCCAATAGTATCCGGCTCTGAGAATGTTTTGAGCTGTAGTATCTTTGGAAAAATGTCCCCCATTAGTCCCATCATGCAAATCTGTCATTACCTTCTTCGCATCTTCTTTCTCTAAGCATCTAAGGAGAACTCCGTCGTAATTTTTTCTGAATAATATTCCTTCAATAATTTGATATGAGGCTAATTTAAGACATAGTGATCTTCTTTGCTTAGAATTCCAATGTTTCGATAACGATCCTGTCTGGAGGTAATGCACAAGGTCTCGATACCAAGATTCTGGGGCTGTGAAAAGAGGACATACATCCATCAGGTGTAACTCGGCTTCATCTTCCCAAGCATGTTCTTCATCGTTTTTATTTTCAGTCTTCAGTCTGCACAACCCTTGTCCTTTAACTATAGAAGCTGGCTTGAATTCGAGGTCATATTCCTGAAGAGTTGTTACCCAATTGCCCCTTCTTTCTCCTAACTCCTTATGTATGAAAAGAGACCTCACAGTTGGGTGTGGGACGATTACTTTGGTCCGGTTCTTTAGTATGTAGGGCCTGAATTGTTTCACCGCTTTGAACACTGCGTAAGCTTGTTTTATCTATAGCCGGGTAATTCAATTCAGCCCCTTGTAGACCAATGCTCATAAATGATATGGGGAACTCATCTCCCCCAAATTCCTTCTGTGTAAGCACAACTGCTAGCGAATCATCAAATGTGAAAGTGTACAAAATAAAATCTTTTTCAAAATTAGGGCTCTTAAGGGAGGGTGCATGCACAACAGCAGTTTTAATCTTGCCGAATGTGTTCTTGTCAACATCGGTCCACTTGAATTGTACACTTTGCTTTACCATTTGCTGCAAATGTTTAACAATTTGAGCGAAATCTGGCACAAACCTTCGCACAAAGTTTATTGTCCCCATAAATGATTGCATGCCCTTTTTATTATGGGGCAAGGGAATCTGTTCAATGGCTTTGATCTTTTCTGGGTCTATGGAGATCCCCTTTTTTGAAACCACGTGACCCAGCAACTTACCTTCCGTAACAGCGAACAAACACTTATTGGGATTTAGTGAGATACCATATTTCTGGCAGCCTTCAAAAATATGCTTTAGACGAAACGCGTGTCCTTCTCTCTTCTTCGAGAATATTGTGATGTCATGGAGGTATACTACAGCAGTGCAGCCAATCAAGCTGCGGAAAGCTATGTCCATAGCCCTCTGGAACATAGCCCCAGCGTTTATAAGTCCAAAGGGAATTCTTCTATAAGTGAAAGTTCCCCACCTGGTCCTAAATGTCATTTTCAATCTGTCTTCTTTGGCTACCAACACTTGATCGTAGCCTAAAAATCCGTCTAATAAAGAGAATAGTTCAGAACCCGAAACCATTTGTAGTAGTTGCTCCATGGGTGGAATAGGATAATTGTCTTTGTCTGAAGCACGATTTAAGTTTCTAAAATCCACACATAACTTGATTTCTCTAGATTTCTTCCTCACTGGTACCAGATTTGAAACCCATTCCGAGTGTCTCACCTTAAAAATGATTCTAGCATCCAATAATTTCTTAACTTCACTCTGGATGAGAGGTTCCAATTTTGGATGCATTTTCCTTAAAGGCTGCTGATAAGGTTTGACTCCAGATTTGATGGGGATAACATGCTAGATAATACTGGTGTCATATGTCTTCAGATCTTCATATGTCCAGGCAAAAACATCTTTGTATTGTTTGAAAAGAACGATGAACTAATCTCTTTCAGTTGGTGAACAAAATTTTCCAAGATTCACATATTTAGGATTCATCTCAGTCCCCAAATTAATCAATTCGAACTATAGATATGAGCTATGAGTCTTCACATTTGCTAGTCTTCTAAATTTTTCATTTAAATCAAACATCCATTCTAAAGTTTTGACTCCCTTAGGGATGAAATTATCGAATTTCAGCTCGACCTGATGTTCTTCATAATCAATAATCGCCCCTTTGAATATCTCGTCATTCGTTAAGCATTCTATGATCTGTTGATCGTCATCGAACACTCGTAGGTTGGTAATCATATCCGGAACCGAGGACCTGAAAAGCAATTCAGCAGAGCACCGATTATTAGAGGGCACAAGCCTTGCAGCTGACGTGGCCAGCAAGTCAGCTGTTGCATTCTTAAGTCTTGGGATCGATACGATATTAAATGCATTAAAACATTTGAGTAAATCCCATACTTCATTTTGATAATCTTTTAAGTGAGGAGAAATGCAATGTATTTGATTCTGAATTTGTTTTACAATTATTTCAGAATCTCCAAACACTTTCAAATTATTTGCTTTTAATTCAATTGCTTTCCTTAAACCCTGAACCAACGATTCATATTCGGCTATGTTATTTGTACATTCAAACTCTAACCTACATGAAAGAAAATGTTTGTTCTTCTTGGGGTCAACCAGGGCACAGCCGGTTCCTAACCCTTCTAACGTTTTAGATCCGTAAAAAAAAAGTGTCCAGAAATCGCTAACTACCGTGCGGGAATTTACATCTACTTCTACTGCTAAGTCTACTATTTTACAATCGATTTCATCAGCCTATGAAAACCGAAGGAGATCAGGCTAAGCATCTGATGTGTTGCTAACTTCTTCTACTTGGTAATTTCTTGGTTCTAACTCAATAAAGTAATTTCCCAAAATAGAATCCACTAGTTCGTTTTTTTCTTCGAACTGAGTAACGTTGTGTTTCATGTGGGGCTCCCTCAAAACTTTAATTTGATTTGGGCTTCCTTTATATGGCAGCCACAGATGTGACCAGTCCGAGGCAAAATATCCATTTAGCTTTGCCGACCAGTCCCTACTCAGAACAAGCCCATAAGCTTCTGGTATGTCAGCCACCACAATATCAATAAATTGACACACCTTATCATTTGAATACAAGAAGACTAGAACATCCTCAATTTCCCCAACTACCTTCACATTCATTCTATCCAACTGAACAACCCTCGAGGTGGATGGTTTAGGCTGCCCATTTATCCTTTTGCAGATCGACAGCGGCATGACGTTAACCAATGCTCCTGAGTCTACCAGGCAATTATGTATGTTATGGTTAAAAATTTCGAAGGTGAGGAGAAAAGGTGGATTCTTTCTCTTAGGCTTACCTCCTATACTTGCTTCCCCAATTTATTCTTCTTCCTTGGGCTGATTGTCGGTGGGCATCCCCTCCTCTGATGCTTCAAGTGCTTTCAATAGATTTTCTTTCTGCTGCAACACCTTGCACATTTCAAATAACGAGATATTCGACCTTACCTTCTTTATATCTTCCACAATGTCATATTCCATATTAGGTTCAGTGGGATTTGGTTTACCATTATTTATTTTTCCTTCATTGGGCTTGGCGAACACGTTAGTCTATCTAGGACCTTGAATGGTGATGGTAAATTCCAAAATTTTATTAGCTGAGGAGTCATTTTGAAATTTTTTAAAATTCCTTTGAAGTCTTTTAATCTTTGGGAGCATGAGACTATTTTCTTTAGCAACCCTCAGCTTCTTGTTGTTACATTTGTTTCCAGAATGTCCTTGTGTCTCAAAACCTTTTCCTCCTCGGCGTCAAACAACGACACACAGTCCCATAAAACCATGGCCTCATCCTCTTGTTCTTTCGTTGATGTATTGCTGTCTTTCCTTTATTCATCTTTATCTTCTGTCAATTTAGAATCCAACAGCTGATTCATAACCAACATCATTGAGTTTATCCATTGAGGACAATTCTTTTCAAAGTGGGGTTTTTGGTGGAAAGTGCAAAAATTGTCCATTCCTACCTCTGTTAAATTCATAGATGCATAATTGTGTGGAGGGGGTTGGGATTGATTGTTATCTTCCCTTTTCTTGTAATAAGGCTTGTAGAACTTTTGGCCTTCCTTTTCCTTTTCCAAGTCTATGATTCTGTTAGAAAGCTTCTGCATCATTTTTGCCATTCCTTCAAAATCTGGTGACTGCTCTTCCTTAGGCTTGGTAAACAACAAAGCTTTCCTCCCCACATTTTTTTCTCCTGACCGTTCGGGATAATCTTCGATACTCTCCCTTTCAGCCTCTACTCTCTCCTCCTCCTCATAGGTCTCCGCTAGAGTAGGCTTGGCCTTCATTTTGGCGAACATGGCCAACTCGGGTCCTAGAGCTGAGGTATAATATTCAATTAGGACTTTATCCGAAGGTTTGTCAGCTTCAGAAAAATTCTTAAGATATGTTGCAAATATTTGGGTGAAACTATGCACCTTCTCCTTTCTTTCTTTCTTTAAGGCGCATAGTCCTTTCATGAGAGCTGCATGAGTCTTTTGGGTTGCATACTTACTTCTAAAGATCCTCTCGAAGGTATCCCAATCAGGGATAGAATTTGCAGGAAAACCAAAGTACCACGATGCTGCTGCTCCTTTAAGGGTGTGTGGGAAAAGTCTACAAACTACATCCTCATATTCCCCACCCCTTAATCCTTCTATTGCCAAATAGAAACTTTGCAAGTGGTCATCTACTAGAATATTCTCATTTGGGTCAAATTTGGGTAGCATCTTTTCAAAAGATTGAGGTAAATCATGCAAAGGAGGTGTTAGTTTTAAAGGTGATCTGGCTTTCCATGCAGGTGGTGGGTTCGGTGGGTTGGGTGGTTGATTTGTGTTTACGCCTGCCATGAGTCTGGGTGGAGAGTGAAGGGGTGAGAAAATAGGAGTATGAACAGAATAATTGTGGGGAGGATCTAGGCCTACTTGATTCAAAGGCTGTACAACTTCTTGTAAGGCTGTTTCTACAAGTTCTTCCAAATCCCCAACCAACACTGAGTCTTCAAATATAGGACGATCTTTCCTTTTATATTCTCTTCTGGGCAAATCAGTAATAATCAGCAATCCTCCAATCTTCTTCACGTATGCCCTGGTGTGTCTTCTCAGATCATTAACAAATTCGTTGTCAAGAGAATACAAATGTTCTCTACACCCTTCTTTATGAATTGGATTGGAAAACAAACAGCTTCCTGAACTGTTACCGGTGGAATGATATCGGGAAAACGGGTTTCCTCGGCCAGCCATGCACTGGCGGCCCTCCTTCTAGCGCTACAAACTGTTGAGTCCTGGAAAATTGTAGGCAACAATAGCAAGGGATTCTCCCCAGTCAGCGTTCCCAACTAGCCCGTGACTGTTTAGTGTAGGGAATTCGTCCAGTTTGCGGTCCGGCTATCATAGGTCAAGTAACAAAAATAAAAGGTTTTACCGATTGTGGCTCGATCCACCGTATATATTTTTGTATGTTTTGAATTAAAGGATGATATGCAGGTGCCTACTTAACATGCAGAGTAATAAAGAATGCAAGGAGTATTCACAATGTGATGCGTAGGTTCTTACCTCTCATCTTAAACTCTCAAGCATCTAAATCACACACACAGCAAGAAAATAAATACTAACTAGGCTATCTCTAGAGAGCTAGATATTAATTCATGAGTAATGTAATACTGCTCACATGTTACGGCAAATCATAGATAGATGTTCCTAGAACCAAACATATAAACATGAATAAAAGTATACACGACAAGATAGCTCATCAACAATTGAAACTTCCATTACTCACAGTGGAAAATATCACAGAATATACTAGAGAACATTCAGGAAAGAACATAGGTTCAGAAAGTTAGAATGCTCTCACTTTTTATGAAACATAGTCGAAAACGAAATATTTCCCCTTCAACATTGTTCATTTTATCACATTGGAAATTCCACATAACACCTTCTCCAACAGGCAAAATTTGCAATTTCTTATTGTAAAACGAAGTAGTTCCTCTTACAAACAATAGTTCACAAGTTTTTCCAGGGAAAAAGCCCCTGTAAACTCTAACTTCCCTACATTTAAATCAAATCATCCAACCCCTTGGGCTCCTCCAACCGTGTGACCTTTGGGCTCCTCCAAAACCATCTAATATCACCATTTTGTCTTTTCTGCGAGTACTCATGATTCACTTTATGCGTTACGCTTTCAGATTTCAAGTTATGAGTATTTAACACAGCGAGATCCGCTCGATAACTGACGGATCTTCCCAAGCCTGGGATTTTTTCATCATCGATTCTAACTTGTCTTTCATTTGTCCTCCTTGACATCCCGTTGATTTCAGTACGAACTCTGCGTAACACTGTCCAACCATTTTTCCGTTGCTTCATCTCCCAGCTATGCCTTCTTGCAGTAGTAATTTGTAAAAATATCTTGAGTCCGTCTACAATTAAATGACATTTATCATTAATTAGGACTACATTTTTTCAATAAAACCAAACTACATCAACAAAACGACTAGTCATCAAAAGAGGCCATGTACTGCGCTCTCGTTATGAAAACCTTAAGAAGCACCAGAACCACTGTCTCGGCCATATAGGGGTTTAAAACTCACAAAACGATGAGAAGAGAAAAACTTATCGATGGCTTAAAACACTAAAACCTCGGCCGTGGTAATCTTACTCACAGCCGCATCAGCAGGTCTCAAACAAGCAATGGGCTCTTCGAGACCGTTAAGTTTATCAAATTCGAAAGAGCTATAACCTAAACTCTGGGCAGAAGAGCTCCCAGTCGACGAGCGAAAAGACATCAACGTCAGACAATTAGTGTGTTACACAGCGGCAAGGGCGGAGGAGGAAATACTACAGACTCCGATCCAAAGACGAAACGACCGAAACCTGACAAAGTCTCGACGGGTGGAGCAGTTATATGCAGATACCTAGTTCGCTTGGGAGCCACAAGGGTGGAAGATGAACAGACTACATCCTCCGATCCAAACCATCACTTTTGCTATGACGCAAGATCAAAGTAAAACGCTAAGTGTTCAGACCAACTTAAGGTCTTTCAGCGGTCCAAAAAACCTGTTTCACTTCGAAACAACAGCTTCACAAAGACCAACTATTCTGACTCACTTTTACCAACCTCCGATAATATAAACAAGTCAAACGATACGACACGGCAACGGAGGAGTCAAGATCCTCCTGCAGAATAATCGTCGTTCAATTTCCGCAATGGAAGCTCTCTAAGGAAACATGGCTCTAATACGTTGTTTAAATGGCCTTCGAAACAGTGGCTAGCATGAGAAAAAAAAAACTTTCGGGAACAAAGCAAGAAATTACAGCTCAAAGGGCAAAAAACCAAACTCCGGAGTCCAAATTCCGCAACCCACAGCAGTTTCAAACATAAGCAATTTTCCGAAAAGCATGAAGAGAGTTAACAAAAAGAGTTCATGAATCCAAATGATTCTAGGCAATGCTAAAATTAACAAGGGGGTCCAAAATTTGAAAATTTGGGGAAACAGTTGCAGCTGCAACAGAAGGGTTTTACCACCAGAAAATATCTGTCTTTGTATGAGTTATTCATTCTGTATCTTCTATGTATTTCTTTTGATTTGGCTTTTTTCTTCTTCTGCTACATAACAAGTGGTATCAGAGCAACGATGTATTTCTTTTTCTTCTTTTTGATTGTAAGACTGATTTAGACATCAGGAGTTAGACAAATGGCTCCCATGCAGTGATTTAGACACACTGAGTTGGCCAGTCAGTCACGTTTAGTTGGTAGATTCAAATCTTATACACATTATTTGAATTCTACTTATTGTAACATTGGCGTATTACTACTAGAATGAATGAAGATTAATGTTGTAATTTACTCATCAATTCTTATCAGATTTGTATCAAATTTATCTTGTTCAGTGTACATTGTTCTTGATATTCCAATGCATAATCCTATTTCACATTTTCTCTCATTTGCGTGTAGATCAATGGTTCAACAATTTAACAATTTATACGATGGATCCAGAAGCACAATCTATTCAAGAGAGTTCCCAAAAGTTGTCAAGAATTATTCCTTCCAAAGTTTCACTAGCTTCCCAAGGATTTTTACTCGTACTAATACTTGTTGAGAGAATTATCTTCATGGGTCAAAATACGCATCCCAAAATTTCAATGATAGTAAACAAGTACTCCAAAACCACTATCCGTGTAGGATCTTGGCAATGTCTTCATCCGCTTGAAACTTAAAACCCGACCACCCTCTCATATTTATATAAGACACATGACAATAGCCTAATATTGGCTCCCAAACCTTTATCATCCATTTCTTAAGAGAATATTATAATATCCGAACTCTAACAAAACAATGAAGAAAGGTTTTCTATGTAAATTCCATTATATTCCCTAGTATGCTGTCATCGCCTACTATTAATTTGGCATTCCCAACCCATCTATTTATGTTTTATCTTCTTTATTAACACTCTGACTCCTTCCCC
The DNA here is from genome assembly GCA_001517045.1 of Pseudotsuga menziesii. Taxonomy (NCBI): domain Eukaryota; kingdom Viridiplantae; phylum Streptophyta; class Pinopsida; order Pinales; family Pinaceae; genus Pseudotsuga; species Pseudotsuga menziesii. The sequence continues at coordinate 51,636 of LPNX010821545.1, read as the reverse complement.
TCATCCAAATTCCAGCCTTGGACTAGCAACTTTCATCACTAATAGTAGTGCTCCAGACATACAAAACTATTCCAAATTCCCACCCACAAATGCCATGGCATTTACGTTTGTTTCATTTACACATGCATTTGGACCATAATCATGTATACAAATTTCAACCCTAGTTTTAATTTCCTTAGCCACATCACTATTCACCTTAATGTCACCATAAGATCCTCAGGAACCTTTCCTTCATCACCCACTTGGAACATATATACTATTATAATTTTATAAATAACTTTAACAAAATAATTTCTTTAAAAATAGTCATAAGAAAATAACATAATAATCACTTGGAATGTGCATGCATTTAGACCATAATTGTTATAATCGATTTGAACCATAATAATTTCCAACATCTGCATGGTTGTGAAGTGTTGCAACATGAGGTCGATGCCACACATGCCTTAGTATGTCATCTCCTTATGTCGCAACATGCTCTCAATGTCACAACCATGTGGTCATGCCCAAATTATGCCTTATGCCTATTACCAGTTTCACAAGGCACATCATCCTTTTCCTCTCATGACACTAGTGGACCTTTTCAACTTGTCAATCCAAGTTCGTCTTGTTTATCAAATCACACAATCTCTATTCAAGAAAGGTTCATTATTCAATTCTTTTCGCCTCCATACTTGAGATTTCGTGGTCCCCCCCTCTTCTATCTATATTTGCAACCATCATTGTTTCACAATCTCTATTCAAGAAGATTCATTGTTCAGTTCTTTTCGTGTCCATACTCAAGCTTTCGTGATCCCCCCTCTTCTATCTATATTTGCAACCATCATTGTTTCATCCACAACCATGTTTTCAAAGTTACCTTGTTACAATATCATAACATAATGAAGTGGCTCATCATGCTTTTACCTATACAAATTGATTCTCATTGTTTGGTCACCCAAATGCCGCATTTTAATCATATTTTCCTTTGACTATTCCTCACATTCATCCTATTCATCACTCCATAAACCATTCATTAATAACATTTTCATGAATAAATATGGGTTTACCTTATTATTTTCCAGTTTGTTTAAATTTAAATATTTTGAGAGAATTTGTGGCTAAATATTTAGAATCAACATATTTTCATTATATCTCAAAGTTGGATGAGTTTTATGATGATTACAAGAATATTTGAATATTTTAACAAGGTCAAAAGTCACCACCTAGCCTCAAATTCGAATTTAATCTTCAAGTTTTGAAGATTTGGGATAATTATTCAACCATATTCAAAGGATAAAAATCATGGAGGGGTGTGTGCAAGAAGTTGAGGGTCTCTTTTGGCGCATTAGATGCAATACAAAACTGAAAAGATAGACATCCATCAACTTGCATGGATATTTTGAGACACTTACATAATGAATCTTGCGATCAGTAAAAAACAAGAAATGTAGGAAATTGAATGATCTTTCCAAATATATATTTTTTTCTATTGAAAATGCTATTAACTATCTAAAGTTAGATAAATTTTAACGGGCACTTTTTATTTTTGTGACAAATTATAAGGTATATGTTTTTGTGGGTGCAGCGTCTAAGTGTCGAAATGATGGAATAAACTTACGAAAAATGGTATACATATAGAGAACATATAGGACTAGTGCACGACTATTTTTCCAATAATAAAAATAATATTTTAATTTTTTTTTTAATTATCTAAGAGATCAAACCTTGAAAACGGTACGTCAATTGTGGGTGCAGAGTTTGAATGTCTTAATGCAATTATTTGGAAATGGGTTTTTTATAGCATGTAGATGTTGGTATTCTTTAGTGTACCATACAATTTTTTTTTTAAATGGTTGAGAAACGAAAGAGATATGGAAGAAACACTACCAGTGTGTTTTTTGAGTTTAGGAGTGATGACAGAAGCTAAATAAGAAAAAAATAGAAAAAATTATGTATTCTTGTTAAAATTTACATATTTAGAATATACAAAAAAAAACCATATTTGTTTCTAAAATCTCTTAAAAAATGGAGTGTGCAGCATAATTAGATGAACCGCTAAACATGAGCATATTGAAAATTTGGATATAATGTTGAATTAGCCATGGTTTATCATACTCCAAGGCACAGGCATGTTGAATCCGAAGCAAAGTACAAAGCAAACACATAGGCATGGGAATTCCATGAAAGCATGGGTGGAGGCTCGGCCTTATCATTTGGAGGGAATAAATTTTTGAATTTAAAGAATACGCGAGCGCGATTTAGTTAAACAAATCATGTGCGCATTTTATAGAAACAAAACACGTGGGCTTTATGTGCAAACAAATCGCATGCGCATTTTGTAAAATCAAAAATAGTGTTCATCTTCTTCATCATCATCATCATCTTCATATTCATCATCTTCATCATCTTCATCTTCATCATCATCTTCATCATCTTCATCATCATGAACATCATCATCACCATCGTCATCATCATCATCACCTTCATCATCATCATCATCATCAACATGATCATCATCATCACCATCAACATCATGAACATCATCATCACCATCGTCATCATCATCATCACCTTCATCATCATCATCATCATCAACATGATCATCATCATCACCATCAACATCATGAACATCATCATCACCATCGTCATCATCATCATCATCATCACCTTCCTCCTCCTCATCATCATCATCATCATCTTCATCATCATCATCATCATCCTCAACATCAACATCATAAACATCATCATCACCATCGTCATCATCATCATCATCATCATCATCATCATCATCATCATCAACATGATCATCATCTTCATCATCTTCATCTTCATCTTCATCATCATCATCACCATGATCATTGATCATCGATCATCGTCATCAACACCGCCATGTTCATCATCATCATCTTCATCATGTTCATCTTCATCATCATCATCATCATCATCATCATCTTCATCTTCATCATCATCACCATTGTCATCATCATCAAATTCATCACCATCATCATCACCATCATCATCATCATCATCATCATCATCATCATCAACATGATCATCATCTTCATCATGTTCATCTTCATCATCATCATCATCATCATCATCATCTTCATCTTCATCTTCATCATCATCACCATTGTCATCATCATCAACTTCATCACCATCATCATCATCATCATCATCATCATCATCATCAACATGATCATCATCATCACCATCAACATCATGAACTTCATCATCACAATCCTCATCATCATCATCAACATCATCATCACCATCGTCATCATCATCATCATCTTCATCATTCTCATCATCATCATCACCTTCCTCATCATCATCATCATCATCATCATCATCATCAACATGATCATCATCATCACCATTGCCATCATCATCATCATCATCTTCATCATCATCATCATCATCATCATCATCCTCATCCTCATCGTCATCATGACCTTCATCATTACCATCATCATCATCATCATCATCATCATCATCAACATGATCATCATCATCACCATCAACATCATGAACTTCATCATCACAATCCTCATCATCATCATCAACATCATCATCACCATCGTCATCATCATCATCATCTTCATCATTCTCATCATCATCATCACCTTCCTCATCATCATCATCATCATCATCATCATCATCAACATGATCATCATCATCACCATTGCCATCATCATCATCATCATCTTCATCATCATCATCATCATCATCATCATCCTCATCCTCATCGTCATCATGACCTTCATCATTACCATCATCATCATCATCATCATCATCATCATCAACATGATCATCATCATCACCATCAACATCATGAACATCATCATCACCATCGTCGTCATCATCATCATGAACATCATCATCATCACCATCGTCATCTTCATCATGTTCATATTCATCATCATCATCATCATCATGTTCATATTCACCATCATCATCGTCATCTTCATCTTCATCATCATCATCATCATCATCATCAACAACATCAACATCATGAACATCATCATCATCAACATTATCACCATCATCGTCATCGTCATCATCATCATCATCATCATCATCACCTTCATCATCCTTATCATCATCATCACCATCACCATCATGAACATCATCATCCTCATCCTCATCCTCATCCTCATCCTCATCCTCATCCTCATCATCATCATCATCCTCATCAACTTCATCATCTTCATCATGTCCATGTTCATCATCATCATCATCATCATCAACATCATCATCACCATCGTCATCATCATCATCACCTTCATCAGCATCATCATCATCATCATCATCATCATCAACATGATCATCACCATCACCATCAACATCATGAACATCATCATCACCATTGTCATCATCATCATCATCAACATCATCCTCATCCTCATCATCCTCATTCTCATCATCATCATCACCTTCCTCATCATCATCATCATCATCATTAACATGATCATCATCATCTTCATCATCTTCATCATCATCATCATCATCCTCAACATCAACATCATAAACATCATCATCAACATCGTCATCATCATCATCATGATCATCAACATGATCATCATCTTCATCATCTTCATCTTCATCACCATCATCATCTTCATCATGTTCATCTTCATCATCATCATCATCATCATCATCATCATCTTCATCTTCATCATCATCACCATCGTCGTCATCATCAACTTCATCATCATCATCATCATCATCATCATCAACATGATCATCATCATCACCATCAACATCATGAACATCATCATCACAATCGTCGTCATCATCATCAACATCATCATCACCATCATCATCATCATCATCATCTTCATCATCATTATCATCATCATCCTCATCATCATCATCACCTTCCTCATCATCATCATCATCATCACCATTGCCATCATCATCATCATCCCCATCATCATCATCATAATCAACATGATCATCATCAACATCATGAACATCATCATCATCATCATCCTCATCATCATCCTCATCCTCAGCATCATCATCACCTTCATCATCATCATCATCATCATCAACAACATGATCATCATCATCACCATCAAATTCGTGAACATCATCATCATCATCCTCATCATCATCATCACCTTCATCATCATCATCATCATCATCAACAACATGATCATCATCATCACCATCAACATCGTGAACATCATCATCATCATCCTCATCATCATCACCATCAACATCATGAACATCATCATCATCCTCATCATCATCAACATCGTGAACATCATCATCATCATCCTCATCATCATCATCACCATCAACATCATGAACATCATCCTCATCATCCTCATCATCATCATCACCATCAACGTCATGAATATCATCATCATCATCCTCATCATCATCCTCATCCTCATCATCATCCTCATCATCATCACCATCAACATCATGAACATCATCATCATCATCCTCGTCATCATCATCATCATCATCACCATCAACATCATGAACATCATCATCATTTATCACCATCATCATCACCATTTCCATCATCATTCATCATCATCGTCATCCTCATCATCATCATCACCTTCATCATCATCATCATCATCGTCATCATCACCATCTGTTGAAATATTGTAACTTCGAAGAATATTCTATATGTATCTTTTTGTGGTCCCCGATGGTCCTACCAGGAGAACCACTTGTATTACATTGTACCCCGATGCTCCTAATCAGAAGAACTAATAAGATTCATGAGGTAGTCCCCTCTAATTGTAAAGGTGGGTCATCAGCACCCCAGTGTGGTTACTTGAGCCTACATGTGTAACTCGAGCCTACATGTCAAATGAGTTAACTTAAGTGAACGGATGAATATAAATAGAGGTGTAGTGCTCCTCATTTGAGACACACACACTCTCACTTGTGTAGCGCATTAGTGGAGAAGAGAAATAGCTGGAGAAGGAGGGGGATCAAGCTTTGATCTCCTTGCTGGTTTTATCTTTTATCTTTTTGGGGCATCTATATTGAGGAAGCTTTTGCTGGGTTTTTCCCTTTAGGGTTTTCCCAGGATAAATCTTTGTGTTCCTTTTTTATGGTTGTGCTTATTTATCTTTCAGTGATCCTGTTTATATGCTTTTATCATGAAAATGAAATGAAATACTGATGTCTTAGCTAAGCATATGAAAATTTAACACCATCAACATCATCTTCATCATATTCATCATCATCGTCATCATCATCGTCATCTTCATCATCATCATCATCATCATCATCACCATCGTCATCATTGTCATCATCATCACCTTAATCATCATCATCATCATCATCAACACGATCATCATCATCACCATTGTCATCATCATCATCACCATTGCCATCCTCATCATCATCCTCATCATCATCCTCATCATCAACATGATCATCATCATCATCATCACCATCAACATCATGAACATAACCATCATCATCCTCATCATCATCACCATCAACATCATGAACATCATCATCATTCATCATCATCCTCATCATCATCATCATCACCATCAACATCATGAACATCATCATCATCATCCTCATCATCATCCTCATCCTCATCATCATCACCATCAACATCATGAACATCATCATCATTCATCATCATCATCATCCTCATCATCATCATCACCATCAACATCATCATCATCCTCATCATCATCCTCATCATCATCATCATCATCACCTTCATCATCATCATCATCATCACCATCAACATCATGAACATCATCATCATCATCCTCCTCCTCATCATCACCTCCATCATCCTCATCATCATCCTCATCATTGTCACCATCAACATCATGAACATCATCATCATTCATCATCATCATCCTCATCATCATCATCACCATCAACATCATGAACATCATCATCATTCATCCTTATCATCCTCATCATCATCCTCATCATCATCATCATCATGAACATCATCATCGTCATCATCATCATCATCATCATCCTCATCCTCATCCTCATCATCATCATCATCATCACCATCATCACCTTCCTCATCATCTTCATCTTCATCATCGTCATCTTCATCAACCTTAAAAAGATAATTACTTTCTTTTAAAATTTATAACTTACAAAATATTAAATTTACTTTTCATAATATTTATAAAATATCAATTTTCATGAACCATAAAAATAAAAAATTATTTAAAAATTATTTGACTTTTATAATAACTTGATAAATAAAAATAATTAATGTACTTTAAGTTTAATTAATCAAAATTGATTTTAAGAGGTAGGTCTACTATCTTCATCAACACAATATTGTTATTGTTTAGGATGTTAGATAACAATTTTATTGGATAGACTAACTATCTTAATCAAAAAGATATTCTTTTATTAAATATTTATAATAAATTTCTATATTTATATTTAAATTGAATGTATTCCAAATCATGTCTAATGAAGTATATGTTTATTTCCGAATCTAACTCATTTAAGTTCCTATGTCCTTAAATTATATATGTCATACTAATGAAGGTTGTGTGTAATTTATTTAAGTTTACTTTCTCCTTATAAATTGGATTTTGGATTACTAATAGAAAATGATTTAAGTATATCTTCTTACTTCATCATCTATTTTCATTTATTTATGAATAACTAGTCATGGAACATAAAGTTTAAATTTCTCTTTTTCTTATAAAAACAATAATAGTTTAAATAAATTTTCTATATCTTTTTATTTCATTTATTTATAAATGAATGTTACCTCACCATGTTTTAAAATTTAAATATGTTACATTTTTAAATGATAATATTTAAATCACTACATCTAATGATTTTAGTTGATATTGTAATTACATTTAGCCGTGCACCCACCCCATTAATTGTGCTTATACAAATCGCGTACGGGTTTTGCTTATACAAATCGCTTGCGCGTTTTGAGACTATTAAAACAATGAATTGTCTTTGTCCAAGAGCAACTTCACTCTGCTTTTATGAAAATTCTGATTAGCGCGCATTATTTTTGAAGAGCACGAGCCTGCCTGTGAAAATACTCACAATTTACACTATCTCCATCATTCTTTTTGTTATGCAGGTGCAGCATTGAGGACATATTTCATGGTTGAGGAGCACACAAGATAAGATATCAAGCTTCAATGTCATTTCACGGTGATGGTGGATATAACTTTCATTTACTTATTATTCAAGAGAACCAAAGGTAAATTTTCCCATTAATTATTGTTTTGATGGGAAATATGAACAATTGCGAAGGAGGATTGAAGCACCTTGAAGGATCAATAGTTATAAAGCAAGTTAAAGGTTTGGAAGCTTGTAATTGAGGAGCAACAAAAAAAAATATATTGACATTGATCGTTGTGGTGATGGGGAATGTACGTAACCGAGGAACAAAATCAACAAGGAAGAAGAGACCTCAAGAAGTGATCGAAGAAGAGAAAGAAAGAAAAAATAATAGACATGATGAATCGAAGGCTTTCTTTGGAAACTAATCCAAATCCAATTATAGAGGATACGGCGGTTCATCCTATTAATCCAGCACAAGAAAAAAAA
>LPNX010821545.1:3375-40738 GCA_001517045.1 Pseudotsuga menziesii | reverse complement strand
GGGACAATGCAGTCATGCCAACGAGGGCCAAAGCTGGAAAGCCACGGATGGTGGGGATGCGGTTGGCATTGCCATATTTCCCATGCCCAAACACAATAGTAGGAGTTGACGAAATTCAAAATTGCCGCTCCGTGAGGTTTTTTGCATACGGGGCCCAAGTCCACTAGGTGTCCCTCAATGGTATCTGGAGGTGACTTGCAACTCGCCATAGATCGATGCTTGGTCCTTCGATCGACGAACCTTCGATTCCGTTGGATTCATGACGTGGGATTTTAGCTAGGGGGTTCCTCTCCCTCCTGTCCATTGCCCAGTGACCTCCGTCTACGGTGGTTTCTGAAGCTAGTGTTTTGCTCAGTAGGGGACAATGCAGTCACGCCAACGAGGGCCAAAGCTAGAAAGCCACGGATGGTGGGGATTTGGTTGTCATTGCCATATTTCCCATGCCCAAACACACTAGCAGGATTTGACGAAATTCAAAATTTCCGCTTCATGAGTTTTTTTGCGCACCGGGCCCAAGTCCACCAGGTGTCCCTGAACGGTATCTGGAGGTGACCTGCAACTCGTCATAGATCGATGAACCGTCAATTCTGTTGGATTCGTGACATGGGATTTTATCTAGGGGGGGGGGGATCTCCCTCCTGTCCATTGCCCAGTGGCCTCCGTCTATGATGGTTTCTGAAGCTAGGGTTTTGCTTAGTAGGGACAATGCAGTCATGCCAATGAGAGCCAAAGCTGGACAATGCATTTCATGCCAACAAAGGCCAAACTTGGAAAACCCTATCCCTAACTAGGGTTTATTGTTTAACATGCATGGCCCATTACCATAACCCTACCAAGGAAACCCTAATCCTAACCCTAAAACTCAATTCAGAATCAATCTAGTGTCGAACTGAACTTTTTCAAATCCGGTGGACTTATGCTTCAAATCATGTTGATTCACAAAGTTGGTTCTCAGTCTTTGGATTCTATTGTAGTTCCTTTAATGCTGAGTGATTAGTCATTGGGTGCATGAGGTTTGTTGAATAGTGTTGTTGGTTGTTGATGAAATGTGAAGCATGTATTGCACTTAGTTTTATTAAATTACACTTGAGCATTGACTTAACTTGTAATTTAATGAATCCAAACTCACAATTTTTAATTAGATATATCCAATTGGTGTGCAAGTAGTGAGTTCATTGAAACCTTGAAATACACTGTATTGCACTTATATTTATTAAATTACACGAGCAAGAACTTTGACTTTAGTGTGCATGTATTGAGATCATTGAAACCTTTAAATATAATAGTTTTTTCTTTTGACATAGTGCATTCATAAGTAATAGATAATCCTCACAAATCAATACAATAGATTGACACAAGAACATGTGGAAACCAAAGAACAAATTCAAAGTGAAATGTATTTTTTCATTTATAATTTAAATCTCAATGTACATGTCTCCAAAAGTACATATATATATCCAAAAGTATCGAAAAGTACATATATATCCAAAATTAACCAGAAGTACATGTGTCTCCACAACTATCCAAGACTATCCAAGCCACATGTACATGTAAGTGAAATGTCAATGTACATGTCTCCAAAAGTATATGTATCTAAAATTGTCCAAGCCACATGTACATGTATCAAAATGTACATATCCCATAAGACACATCAAAACTCAAGCTTCCTCTTGTTCTTTCTCGAGGGTGATCCTATAGGCACAACTATAGGACCAGTGTGCATCTCTGGATCCTGCAAATTAAATATCAATTGTTAAATTCAACTAACTATGTACTAATACATCAGCTCAATAAAATGCCATACCTAAATTAACTCAAAAATTATGAAAATGTTAATGGACATTGCATGAAACAATTGTTCATTAATGGACATCTCACCTCAGTGAGAGACTGTGACAAAGGGGATTGTGTTTCTTGTGTAGCAGATGGAGTTGTTGGTTGAACATGAAGGATGGTCGCATCCATGGTTGAACCAAAGGGGGAAGGAACTGGTGGTGGTGGTGGTGGCTACAATCACCAAATCTTGAAATAGTTATAAATGTGCATGAATAAACAATAGACAACAATAACACATTATGTCTATATCATGTTCAAATAGTTGTACCTCTGTGTGGTGTTGTTATTGCAGATACCACATTGACTGTTGCATCAATAACTCTTGCTGTTGGTGGCTACAATCACCAAATGTTTAAATAGTTAGACATGCATGAATAAACATACACCAACAATAATAAACTATGTAACAATCATGTTGAAATAGTTGTACCTCTGTGTGACTTGTTGCCATTGTAGATGCAGCACTGACTGCTGCAACAACCATCCCTGCAAGGTTTTCAATAGTAAACTCTAGCTTATGATGCAGTAAACATGCAAATCAAACATTAACAAAACATTTTATGCACCGGATTTCAATTAAACCAAGAAATATCATCGAAGGATATACAAATTACCATGGTATCAGTATCTCCATGGTCGTGGACAACTTCGCTCTTTCTAGGAGTAGGCCGTCTCATATACACTTGACCCTTGTTCACATATGGCCTATGAGGAGATACAACTCCAGGAAATGGTCCAGGTGTTTCGGTTGGTGCCTATAGTCAACGAGAGTTCATGTAGTTAGAAATGCATGATTCAACGAACATACATGTTTTTAAAAAATGACATTTTTTAAATGTTTAAAATGTTTACCTCCATCACTGCTTTTCCTTGTGAAGGATCTGGCATCTGCCCAGATATTTCCTCGGTTGATATGACCATGGATCCTACCTCCATCACTACTTTCCCCCATGACGGATCCGGCATATACAAGTTTTATAATTGTAAATATTAGACCGTAGATAACATTAGTGAACTAACATGTACAGTATGTGGAAACTAACAAATTAACAAGTATTAAAGAACTGAAATTTTAAAATGTTTAACTCAGTGTGAGATACGGCAATGGGTGCTATAGGAATCTCTCCACCAACCAAGGGATTAGTGGATGGAATGTCATGCCCCTGTGTAGAGTGTGGAACATGATACTCTGGGGCGTCGCTTCCGGCATAAAGCATCAACTACAAGTTCACAAAATTAATATATTAGCTCAAACTATACATATGTGTACAAAGAGGAAAATAAATGAAGAATTTATTACAGTTAACCATATACATGCATCACTCAAAAACCCACTGAAGACAACATTTGATGAAAGACCATAGCATGGACGACCACACGATGTGCACTCATGAGGCTCAAAAGTAGGTTGGGAATGTGCTGATGGTGTTGCACTAGTAGATGGTCCTGCAGTAGATGGGGGTACTGCACTAGTGGGTGGAACTGCACTAGAATATGGTCATGTACCATGATGACCTGGTGTATGTACCACACCAGGGACAGATGTTCCTTCCTCACCCATATGTTGAACCATAGTGCTATGGCGAACAACGTCCTGTGCCAAACTAAAAAATGCATCACGTGTCTGTGGAATAACATGATGTATAGGTGGGACATCTGGCCCAAGCAACTGCCTGCGAGGTGTAGTGATAGGGCGATCAACGTCTCGAAACTTGGCATTGGGTCAGTTTTGGTGCATCGCCCCACCGATCCCCTGAAATGCCAATATATCAAAATATTTTATGTGTTTACCCAACATAGACTCTGCATACATCTTCCAAAGAAAATACAAGGGGATTTCCGTGTTGTTGTGTGGTGGCTTATCAAAAACCATATACCATCTGTCCATCCAGTTATCAACAAATGGTTGATATGTGCACCACTCAATAGATATATGTGGCCTATTTGCATTTGGGATTTCCCCCGTGCGAGGGTCCCTAAACAATGAAAATATATGCTCTTTGGTAATTTTCAACTTTTTTATTACACTGTAGCTAAGCCCATCAGCGTACTCACATCTTTTTCTTTCTCTATATGAAGTAATATCATATAGTATTTTGATTGACAATGTAATAGTCTCAACAATTGCATCCAAAGTGGATGCAAGTGAACGTCGAATCCTATCACCACCACTAAAAGCAGTACTGAGACCTCTCAACTGGGCAAGATCAATCAATATTTCAGCATTGGTGTCCATAGCCGCAACTGCAATAAAAAAATCAATAAGGAAATAATTAGAAATGTATACATGGTATATAATGACATCTCTTCAAAATTGAAAATGTAAATTAAGGAAAACTCAAGTTACAAGCAATTTAATGGCATTCACTTACATACATTTAAAACTTAAAATTAAACATTTAACAATTAAATAGTGAGTTTCGTTCAGCTTCTTTCTAGAAGTTAAGTCACTTCTTCACCCTCATTGGTGACTTTGACATGCACACTTGGGTTTAAACTTCTTTGAATTTAGGAGTGCTATTTTGACATTTTTTGGCCTTAAATACGTCCCTTGGATATGTAAAAGAAAGGGGAAAGGGACTATTAGGACATGTGAGGCAAGAAAAGGGGTGATACAGGGCTGCCACCATATCCTCTAAATATAATTGACTTGATCATGGTTGGGAACACTCTCACGATGCACTCTAGATAGTTCATGGGTGTTCACCATTTCCATTGTTGTATAACCATGGAAACCAACCAAAAGTTACATGGAAAATGGAGAATTTGTGGACTGGACTACAAGTGGTTGTAGATGAGCTTAGAGACTTGACATGTAGAAATATATTACCCATTGTTTTTGCTATTTTAAAAAATGGTTGATAAACCTAGTGATGCAGGGGCATAGACTGGTTGAGTAAAGTCATTTATGTCTTTGCTAGATCAAGGGATCTCAGGGAGACCTAGGGTCTCACATGTTTCTAATTTTATTTATTATGTTTATAGGATAATCCCTTGAGAGATCTAGGGATATGGGTAGTCAAATGTCAGAAAGCTGACATTATGTAAAAAACAAATCCACATTTCAGGCATATGATGTATGGAGTGGTCACCTTTCCTCAACATTTCATGGTGATTATGACCTTATAAATTGTCGTTCATTCAACTCTCATGATCAAGTAGATCTCTTGAATTAAATGTTGTTGTGAGATTTTATAGCTTATAAATTTACTCCAGTTGTTGTATATGACTCTATGTATGTCTGGGACATTCAGAATGAATAGGTCGATGGATTCACATGGTATTGTTGAGTATTGATATTTTTCTAGAAATTACAATCCCTTTAGATAGTCATGTGTTTTTTATTGTGTCAAAGGATTGTTAAATATGGAATTCTGATCAAGATGAGGATCCAACTTGCATATTTTGATCACAATTTCCTCTTTCTTCCATTTTGATGATTATATTGGTTGTTACATTTGGATCCCTCATTCACTATGTGTCTTAAAATGTTGGCATTCACCTATCTATGAAAATAATTGCTAAATTTTATTGCACTTTGTGTTAATTCCAGCACGATCATTGCATTTGAAGGTTTGACTATGCATGTTACATGTGGGCACTCTCACTAGTATCCCAATTCAAACTTTGCATTGTCCATCAAATTCTATGCAAGTTGGGATTATACTTGTGTTTGTTTTATATATTTCTATCCTTTTGGAACATTTAATATCTATTAGACATGATGTTTTTTATTCTTATAGCCTATTTTAGTTTGAATCCATCAAACATTAGCTTGGGAGTTGTTGGATTGATTATTCTATTAAAAAACACAATTATAGGTTAAAAATAGACAAAAAAAAGAATGCTTTGGGTGATTGAATTACCTTGTTGGATGACAATTCACCAGTGAAATATCCTCCCCTCAACCTAAATCAACTCCTCCAACAATCCAAAGCAGTTAACTTGCTCCAAAACGCTCCAATTGGCCTTCGTTTTCGCGTGCTTGATTGTTAAAATGGGCCGCGGGTTTCGGGCCTGTGTATTTAATTTTTTGTTTTGTTTTCCAAATTGCGTACACATTTTATAACTACATATCGCGAGCGCGTTTTGTAGTTATATAACGCATACACGATATGGATTCCTATCCTACATGTCCCATGACATGTCAAGCTCGGGTTGAACCATAGCAAGTGCTATGTAGCAGAAACGCGTTGTATTTTTTGGTAACGTGATCTTGTTTTTGAAAACTAGGATTGCATCTAAAAGGTCCCTCATATTCTTGCACTAACCCAGAGATATGGATATAATATCTTATCCAAGATTTGTGAGAGGATTTGAATGTATAATTGGTTGGACCTACTTGAGAGAGAAGTGGATATGTAATTATGAGTTGTTTATCTTATTATTCAAAGCATTCATGTATAAATAAGAGGGTTCTCTCCTCATTTAGGTAGGAGGCCTCTTTAGTAGTGTGGAAGTTGATAAATAATTTATGTAGTCTTTTTTTAGAGTTAGTCATTTAATACGAATTAGTCATGAATTTGAATTGAATTGCTATGTAATGGATTGATGGTTGAATCCAAGCATTTTTATTTCTCCATATTAATTTTGATTTATTTATTATGGATTGTTTTGGATTAGTTTATTTCATACAATTTTATGCTTTCATAGATTAGCCGTTTCTTGTTTTCATAAACTAGGTTTAGTTTCAGTCGCATGTGTTTTCTTAGATTAATCGCATGTTTTTCTTAGATTTTAGTCACATGTGTTTTCAATTTCAGTAGGATTGAATAGTAGATTAAATTAGAGTTACTTTTACCTTGCATATATTTTTCCTGTACCTCATAAGTTTATGCTCTCCTTGGGTTGACAATTTAAATCGATGGATAGTTTATTGATCGTTTAATACTTTTCACCAACACTCATCTCAACATGTATATACTAAGTCTCCTTCATTAACAATTTCGAAGGAATACATGCAAGCCAAATTCAAAGGCCAGGTCCATCGAGCATGCATTGGGTACCTCTACGCATGACATGCTTGGTCTATTCAATTCATCACATGAATGTGGTCTATCAAGTGATCGAGCTTGTATTAATGAAGACTTACTTTCAAATCCTTGAATGGGTATGGTTGTAAATATGAACCGACAAATATACAAACTATAAAATTTCTTAAGATAAAATTATAATAATAAAGCCAAGATATGTGTGGTCTTTAACTAAAATAAATGATGGGTGTGACACTAAACACCTTTGATGATGCAAAACCTTAGTTTCATTGCATTGGTAAAATGTATTAAGTTATTAATGTAAAATGTATTAAGTTATTAATGTTCTCTTAGCCCATGATAAAATATTTAAAATCATTTGTTAATCTCTACACACAAAAGCATAAAAAAATATGAAATTAGACTTGTTTCCTTTCTATCCTTTCAAGGAAGTATGGCTGATGCTATGGTAGTGTGGCCCCTTTGGACCTAGACAAAGATAGTAGTAAGTCCTTTCCTAGGAGAAGCAAGAAAAAAGGAAGAATATTTCTCGTAAGGAAGGAAATATAACAAAGTAGGTAAGGATTCTGAAAGGAGGTAAGTAACCAAAGATATGTTAGTTAAGTCATATACTTACGCGTTATTGGCATGGTCTTGGTAAGCTATCTTGGTTATACGGGTAGGGTTGTTTATTTGTTTGGTTGTGGCAAGGATTAAAGGATAGATTATCCTATTAGGACCACAAATTATTAGTATATTTAGTTTGCAAGCTGTTAAATATACTTTTGAAAGATTGCTATTCCCATGGTTAAAAAAATATCTTGGTTATACATTCCGTGAGCCAGAAAGTAAGGTTATAAGTTTTAGTTGAAAATGGTGTTTTGTAAACTGCTTACTTCATTTCTCACAGACAGATTCCCAAGGTTTTCATTGGAAATTGGCCATATTTTTGGGTAGGTATTATTATATTCCATGGATATCCAATATATCGCTCTTTGCCAGGGATAGACAGATTAGCCTGCTGGTCTCGGCTGAGTCATTAGTTCGATTTTCTTCAGAGCATTTGTCCACACCTCCTAGTCATTCACTGATTCTGACAAGGCATATAAAGAGGTGGAGTTGCCTTAGCTATGATTGTATAGCTGCATATTCAATGATGTATTAAGGAGACATTAATAATGTCAGAGCGCATTAGAATAACTTTGACATGTAAGCCATTGTTTAATTGAGCTATTAATTATGAGAATTCATATAGTGTTCTTTCTGAACTCTAATGGTGCACAGTGCACACCTCAAAGCCGCGTGCTTAAAGAATAATTCGTGGCAGTTGGAGAAGGGGTAGGCTACCGACGCGATGATTTTTCCCGACAGCAATTGTCGCGCCGACTCTCTGGCCACTAGACCGGATTTCCTTCCCCTCGCTGGCCCCGTTCTCCTACCGTTGCTGCCACCCAGTTCCTCACCCTTATGTTGCCATTATCCCATTCACTGTTAGCCCCTTTGTCGTCTCCCTCTGTCCGTTTCTATCACCGTCCCTGTTGATGCAATTAATTTGCCACCTTCCCCTTCTCCCCGGAAGATTCAAACAACCATCCCGCCTCAAGAATGCTATGCCTCTTCTGGACGCCTCCTATCTACGCTCACATGGAGAGAAACAGAGATCAGAAATGGATGCAAAGGAGTAAGATTCAAACAACCAATGGGCATGTAATGTGAATGGAATATTATCCTCCTAATTTCATATTTCATTGTTCTTTATTTCAATCATATTTCATTGTTATTGGTTTCAATTTGGGCTATGTTAGCAGCAAACATTAGATTAGATAGATTTTACAGCTAGTCCTTTGGGATCCCCGGGACTGAGAGGTAAGCTCGATGGCGCCATCGGACTGCTGAATTCCCTCGTGGATTTACCATTGTTCCAGGTCAGGTCATGGGTTTGATTCCTAAGACTTTGGTTCAGTTGCACGAGCTTCGGTTTCTAGGGATAAGCAAGAATTATTTGAGCGGAAAGATACCGGAGAGCCTGGGGGCTTTGAAGAAGTTGGAGACTCTGGATTTGAGCTACAATCGTTGTACTATTCCAGTGGGACTAGGAAAACTTCCCATGCTATCAAATCTCATTCTCTACTACAATAAACTTACAGGGAACATACCGAATCTGAACCTGGCTCCCTTAGTGCGTCTGGATCTCAAGCAAAATGCACTCTCCGGGTCCATGCCTTCTCTGCCTCCATCGCTTAAATATCTTGCTCTTTCCAAGAACCAATTGAGTGGGAGGATACAAAATATCAGGGGTTTTCAGCAGATAATTACTTACATTGATCTCAGTTTCAATAAGTTCAGCGAAGCGTCCCTAGTTCTCTGTTTGGATTCCACATCAATACTCTACAGTTGCAGAGGAATTTTCTTTTCGGGACTATTGAGCCACAGGGTGCGGTTAGTATAAGCATAACCAACATTGATCTCAGCTACAATCAGTTAAGTGGCCACATTTCACCATTGCTGGCATCAGTGTAGAATCTGTATCTGAACAACAACCATTTTACAGGGACAGTTCCTCATGTATTTGCAGATCATCTCCTGTCTGTTGGCATCCATGTGTTGTATCTGCAACATAATTACTTAACACAGTTTGACATAAAACCTACTGCCAAGCTTCCTCTCAGTGCTTCTCTTTGCATACAGTATAAATGCATGGTTCCTCCAATCCAATCCCCATGTCCTTCCAATGCAGGGAGGCAGAAAAGCAGGCCTGTGTACCAATGCATAGATATAACTAGCACATATCCATCTTAACACTGGATGGATCTGTTATGTTGTGTACCTAGAGTTTCCAATCTCAATTTTTTCAAATGCCTTTAAGATTATTGAAAGCATTGAGATTGGATCCGCCATTGAGATTATTACCTGCTCAGCACAATGACACAAATTATTCATATTATAGAGCAGCTTAGCTCTGAGGTATCAACATTTCAAGCCAGCCAGGATAGTTTAGTAGAGAATAAATTGCTTGTCTATTGATCACCTCAATACAGAATGAAGAGTGAGGTAATTGAATTGGAATTGGCATTGTCATAGCCATTTTGTTGATGAACTGTTTTTGGTTTCATTGTTGTTGATGAAGGTGCATTGACTATGTCTATTCATCGACACTGTTAATGATGAAATAAATGGAGTTTGTTTTGATGGAGTATAGTTATTAGATTGTTAGTTATGGCTTAGACCAGGACTTGTTATTCTTGTTGGGTATTGTGTGTAATTCTTCCTTGCTTTTTAATGGTGAACCAGAAAGAGAATTTGTTGATTCGTTGTGTATTGAAGTCTGTTAATGGTGGCCCAAATGGATATTTTCTCATTAATGATAAGTGTATTCCTATCCTTCCCCATTGCCTCTGGGCATAACCCATCATAAGTTTTTTTGATGGGTTTTCATATCTGTATATCTGTAAATCTGAATCATGTCCATGGCTCTCATCAGTTTTGTTTCAATCATGGCCGATATGGATATGTTTCTCATTGATCACCGTTATTTCATGACCCAAATCATGTTATTCTGATAGTGATTATCCTTCCTCCATCTGGTTAGTGAAGGCCCTGGTGCACATATTTATTGTAGGTTATCTTTCTCCCTTGCTTTCAACTTAGATGTATATTTAGACATTCCTAATCTCTTTCCATTTTTATTGCAGTCAACAGGTTCCTTCTTCTTTGACAAAAACATTAATTTAGGAAGCTTGATGGGTCTTAAATCTGATGTTGGGGTATCTCCAAGAGTTGTTGTTCATGCACAAGAACTTACATCCAGAACCTGAGGTGCTAAGGAGTAGGTAGAATACAAGGTCTAAGAAATCCAAGAGTTGGTGGAGATTATGCAGAGATTCTGGTGACTGATGAGATTTTATGATGATGATCAT
The DNA here is from genome assembly GCA_001517045.1 of Pseudotsuga menziesii. Taxonomy (NCBI): domain Eukaryota; kingdom Viridiplantae; phylum Streptophyta; class Pinopsida; order Pinales; family Pinaceae; genus Pseudotsuga; species Pseudotsuga menziesii. Next base: position 30,012 of record LPNX010821545.1, on the reverse strand, counting down.
TGTCCATTTCAGAGCATATTTGTGAAATACAAACATTTAGAAGATAACATCTGTGAAAGAACCATAATTGAAAGTTGTTTTCATTAACTCTGGAAGAGGAAGCATAATTCAGTTGTTTTTATTAACTAAGAATAGATGAGTTAATGGTGAATCCTTTGTATCCCACGAGCCACTACCCTAGAGAGTGCACTGTGGACAAGTTCCAACATCTTGTGCGCCTCATCAAAAGTGCATTGTTGAATTCCTTCACAAATGTTCCTTCGTTGATCGTTAATGAATGATGAATTCATATCCACTCAATCCTCACACACTCATCAACTCGGCAGCTACAGCTCTATGAAATCATGAGGAAGAGAAGGTAGTATGCATTAGAATATTTTTTCTTTCAGCCATCAATCTTGGATTAATGAAGATCTCAGGGTTTGGTTCCTCCTATTCTCCATCAGCAGTGTTATTGGGGCTTGGGATCTCAGTTTGGTATAGCGTGGTTTGTCACAACATGTTTCTTTAATCCATGCTCTGCATCATATTGGGGAGAAAGCTCAGGACAAAAGATAAGTTGGTCGCCATCTCTCAGTCTTGTTGAAATTCTCTTTCAAACAGGGAGTCTGGTAAAAAGTATGTTCTAGGATAGTCTCATATACATAATTGGAATTACCACTTGTATGAAGTTAGGATTTCTCTATTTTTTGTAATGGTATCACTCAATAAGTTGTGTAGTCTCTGATGGGTTTCGATTTATTGATTTCCAATGTTTGGATTTTGAAATTTTTGATGTTTTTGAGGCAGATCCTCCAGAAGTGGAGTGGATTCAATCCAATGACACACTGGGTATGGCCAATCTAAAATACATTTTTATGGTTATGCAGTGACTTCATCTCTATCACATGGTTAAACAATGCCAGACTGTAAGACGAGAAGAATTACTGGTTTGTAGATGGCTTCCTGTCACGATTTTGATTCATTATAATGTGAATCTAGTGACATATAAAATAGAACTTTTCTTTTAAAAATGTATAAAGAAATCATTCCAACAAGGAAAATATAGTAAACCATATCTCATCGTTGTAGTTGTAAGGGATATAGGTTCAAGCACAAATGTATCAAGTACTAAGTAAAGATAAGAAGCGTCGTCTAGGAAAATAGGTGTCCATGAAAGTATGACAAATATTACTTTTATCATTCTTGAAATGAAAATTTCCAAAAGACAATCAATATAAAGAAAGAATACGTGGAATCTACTAGGACATCAAATATTGGGTCTCATTGCCCAACACATTTTAGGGACACCTCAAAACACAAATATGCAATTTATGAATTCATGGAAGCTGTATCCTGTGTCTACCATGGAAGGAAGAGTGAAGAAATTGTAGAAACTGTTGGTTAAAGTTAATAAGCTACATTTGATACTAAGAAATGCATGCTAGAGGCTATCATTCCATTCCAATCTATTCAAATTTTGGTCATAGCTATATAGCTTCATCTTCGTCTCCACAATAAGTGCTATTAATTAAGTAGCTTTCATTTGGGATGGATGGCTTTATTAAATAATTGTCTTAGTCTTTTGATAGCACTTTTTTTATGTAGAGATGGGGTTTGAAGAAATATCTACCTCTGACATTTCAGATATCTAGAATTTCAGAAAAGAATGTTTCATATCAAATTGCATAGCTTTACAATATCATAGAATGCTATCAGATTTGTTATTTTGGCTCCATGTTAACTAAACTTTGAACTTGGGAACTTGGTCTTAAACATGACACTCCATTTCAACTACTAAGCTACATTATAAGTGATATAAATTGTTGTGCCCAACACTTTATTAGAAAGGGTAATGTGGTGTTGGTACGATAATGCCTTGCTCCTCATAGTCGATTGGTTCATTGTTTACAGCTATCTCTTCACAGTCTATTAGTTCATGGGATTTATCATATGGGGTTGTATTAGCTTTGTGGGCTTAATACTCAACTCAATTCTTGTGCTGAGGAATCGGGGGTTTACCAGATCACATACAAAGTAGCAGAAGAAAGAGAGGTTCAATCCATGTGACACAAATATAATTTAGGAAGAAGTTTATACATGTGTACAAACTTTTTTTTATAATGAGTTTTTCTTTTCCATGGAAAATTTTGTAAGTATTTTCTTATGATTGCCTTTCAAAAGAAAATGACTTTTTTTAGTTGAAATTAATGAAGCTTAATGAGATCTGACTTCTCTTTTTGATTGCAAGTGTTTGAAGTAGTTGGATACATATACCATAATCCTTGCACTTATTTTTTGTGGTGCAATGGTTCTTTAGAAGGTTTTGGCCCATTTCACCAAACATTCTGAAAATTCAATTTTGTACTAGAACTTATAAATTGTTTTTGGTCTCCAAGAAACTATTTCTTTCTTTGTCCTCTTTTCTTCCCCCACATGGTTAATTGCTCTGTTGTATGTAAATGTTTTACTTCTCAATATCATTTCTGGTGAATCCCTACCAAAACATTTATGGGGCAGTGAGACAAGTAGCTCTGTGCTGGTTTTGTATTGCTTTTTCATATTCTTGCCAGGTGAAGTATGCATTGCGGAAAGTGATAGCCTTGTTAATATTTGAGAAGAACACCGAGATACTTGATTTGTCCTTTTCCTAATATTTTCCTGTAACAAATGACTTGTTTTTTCATGCAGAAAGGCAAAGGATTGAAAACAATTTGCATTGATAACCTATAGGTAGGCACCTGGAATTGGATTCTTAATATTTCACTTGATGCTGTAGGTTATTGGATTGAATAATGTTCATGGTGCTAGTGATGAGTTTGAAGCTGTTGATTCACTTGATATTTCTCATGAAAGAGCAGAGGAATGTGCTATTAAGTTAAGAGATGCACGGATTTCTGCTAAGGCTGGCGAGGGAAAAGTCACTCTCTCTTCCCTTGCTAATGTTGTTGCACAACACAATGAGACTAGTGTAGAAAGGCACCAGTTGAATATTGTTCTAAAAGTTGATGTCCAGGTATGTTTTATTTGTCTGCCATTCATTGCCTACAAAACACTAGCTTGGATTGAGGTTTAGATACCTATATTTTGACTTTCTTTCTATTACATGGTTAAGGCATGTGTCAAATGTGCGGTGATATATATATATATGTGTGTGTGTGTGTGTGTGTGCTAACTGATAGGAGAATAAGGGGTCAAAATTTCAAATTTATACGCAAATAGTGGGTTGCCTTGGTAGTGTACCTATATGGGGAATGAGTGAGAACTAGTATATATAGGAGGTCAATGGAGTCACTATTTCACACATTGGCTTTATGATTATTGTATTGGGATGTATTTGGGTTATTAGATGTTCTTGTCCTAATATCTAAGTTATTGTGCAAGTCACCATAATATACTTTTCGGAGCTGTGCTTCACATGAATATTTACAGGTGTATCATGATTTATTATGCATAATGTTCACTATATATATATATATATGTATATGTATGTTTTCTAGTGGCAATAGCTTGATCGGTGGGGAGGTAGGTGTTTCTCTCTCCCAATCTAGGTTCAAATCCCTGATGAGACATGTGTGAGCTAATTGTTGGACTCTTCATGAGCTAATAGTTGGTTAGCCTATCGTTGAACGATTCATGAGTTACATATTGAAAATTGTTGGGCTCCACGTGATTGTTTGTGACCTGGCCTTGTGCCCTGAAGATTCCAATTTACCCTGAGTACAATCCTCGGAATGAGAAGAAATGCTTGGGAGTTTTCCTGGGGATGTATATTATGTATATATATATATATATATTGGTATTTATGCATGTATAGTGTGCATGTAAGTTATTTTGCAGAATATTTTATACTGTGATAGTTTATGGTTCTTTTAACATATAGCTGTGTACCTTAATTTTTTTTTATACCGACAGGGATCAGTGGGGGCAATCGGGGATGCTCTACAAGTACTTCCACAAGATAGTGTTTATATACGATTCTTAATGCAAGCAGTTGGGGACATAAGTGCCAGTGATGTCGACCTTTCTCGTGCTAGTGAGGCCATTATTGTAGGATTCAATGTTGGAGTACCTACAGCTGTTCAAGCTCATGCCGAAAACAAAAATGTTGAAATTTGCTTGTACAGAGTCATCTATGAGCTTGTTGATTACATGCGTAAGGAAATGGAAGGACTTTTAGAACTAGCGGAGGTGAAATTTACTAAGAAACATTTTAACTTTTCTTTTGATGACTTCCATTGTTTCATATTACTGCACAATTTTACAATTTTGAATTATTTAGAGTAATTGCACATCTCTCATGAGGATACCAAAATATCTTCTGTGAATATTGCACATAAACTGATCTATTTAGTATTAACCTTGTTTACAATGTTCAGGAACAAGTACCTATTGGAGCTGCAGAAGTGAGAGCCATCTTCAGTAGTGGCAGTGGGTGTGCTGCAGGATGTATGGTGGCTGAAGGAAAATTAGTGAAAGGATGTGGTGTTAGGGTTGTCCACAAGGGAAAAATTGTTTACGTAGGAAAACTTGATTCGTTGAGAAGGGTGAAGGAGGTTGTCAAAGAGGTAACTGAAATATTTCCCCTGGAATTTTTTCCCTCTGAGTTGATAGACCATATCACCTGTGTCTCCATTTTGCTTTTTGTTCAAGAAAGGAAATTTAGGATCTAATCAATTTGGTATTCACACTTTACTTTGGTTCAATATTACAGGTAGGTGCAGGGCTAAAGTGTGGAATTGCTGCGAAAGACTTTCATGATTGGGATGTTGGGGACAAAATTGAAGCTTTCTATTCTGTAGCTAAGCAACGCACTCTTGAAGAGGCATCTGTTACAATGGCAGCTGTAGTTGCTGCTAGTGGAGTCCAACAATAGATACCACCTGTTAGATTAAGTACATAAATTCCCTTTCAATGCACATCCGAGGGAGTGTATTTTCTTGTCCATATGCAAAATGTACTTGACATCTGTGTCATATTGGTTCCCACAATTTAAGGTGAAAAGTAATTCAATCACAAATTCAGTAATGTCAAGTTACTGTATATTTCATTTGTATAAGTTACACTGGGAAAATGTGTTCAACGTTGCCTATTAGTTAACATTATTTATTCTATTCTTCAAAATTTTCAATCTTTATATTTTCACATTATATGTAAGGGTTTTATCTCTTTGTATAGATTTTTCAACTCTCTGAAGATATAAATTAACCGAGAGTATTGTTTCCAAGAGGCTAACATTAACAAATGAGCAAATAAACCAAATCATGAAATTACCTTTCATTGCTGGTGGATGTTTTGGTAGAGTTTGATTATTGATACAAATGCTGTCTGATATTTTCCATATGATTTTGAGCATCTTTATGTAGCCATTAATAAAGAGTTGATATTATTTCTTTGTTACAATGGGTTTCATTGTGCAAAGAAAATCATGTTCAATTTTCAACAAGCACAATTCCTAATTTTATGGTGGACCTGTGATAAGTGAAACCTAAACGGCCTAAGATTGTGGTAACATATGGCTGCAGCACAATCTATGATAAATTGCCATGCAACATGTAGCAGGCTAACACATCCTCTGGAGGCCAAGATACTTGAGCAGATTACTTTGTTGTTTACGGTAAAGGGACCAAGAAGACAGTGCCTGGCACATATATAACAAGGATGCTAGCATTTTTGCCCTGTAAAACTGTTTTTTTAAGCTCATAAGGACCGGGAAATGCTGGGTGCAGGGAAAGAGAAGGTTCAATAAGAAAAATCTGGCAGGCAATTGTTAATTGCTTCTCTGCGGTGTGTGTTCTTGGTAGTTTAGGTGAGTCACATGGATGATGCAGACAGTGACTTGAGCATCTCAAGAGTTGTGAATTAGAACATAGATATAGACACAAGCATATTTACATAATGAAATTATTTGTTTCTTTTTAAGAGGCCCAGAAGTTGAAAGACCAATATTTTTTCGGAGTGCAATATTTTGAGATAATTTTGAAAAGAAATAAAATGAAAGTATGATACCAAACTTCAGTTCAAAATTCAAATCCCTTTTGCATTGACTGATAATTCTTTAAAGATATATTATGTACATGAGATGGGAAGCATTTTACGACCCAGTATTCCTTTTGATTCCTCCCAATTCAGAATGTAGGGTTCTAATTCATCATTTAAGACATGTTTCTTACTTGTAAGAGGATGATATCTGCTTTTCAAAACCCTAGTCAAAGGAAATGGAAGGGAACAATAGTTTTAGTATTTATGGTCTGAATTGGATCACTATATAATTGGCATCTATTTTCGTACTCTAATTGGAAAAATTGGAGCTATTGATTTGTGGTCCCATCAGGGTAGGAATTTCAAATGGCGGACACCCGACAGAATTCATAACTAGTCGGATAAAGGTGAACTATCTGATTATATTTTTCTTTTAACACAAGGATAAATAATAAAACTACTCTATAATAATGGTAACTGCAACATGCTATGCTTTGTCCGTACCGATTCACCCTCTTATTCTAAACCTAGTCTAGGGCCATAGATCTGTAATGAATTTGCTTGAACATGCCACCAAATGAAGTGCATGTATCCAATCCCATCATGTATAACATAACTATTTCACAATTGTGTTTAAACTCTAGTGACCAATACATGAAGTAGCCATCAAAACATGGAAAATAATGACCAACCTTTCTTTATAAATTCCTTTCTTAGAAAAGCTGCCTGCATATGTTTAACAGAAAGTGGCCATCAAAAATTTAATTTCCATGATAAGTATTAAACTGAATTAGCACCAAGATCCTTGTATATGTTTACAAACAAATGAAGTGGCTATGTGAGATATAGTTTTCCATGACATGTAGAACATTGAATAGATGAATCAACAACTTTGAAGCCTGAAAATGCCTACTGAAGATTATAATGTAAGAATGATTTATATACAAAACTTTGCAGTTATGATGTTATTTAAAAATTTAATTGTTCCTATTGCTTATGTAGGGATGTTCCCTCCACATGCTAAGTTATTAAAAAAAAGTATTTACAGGACAAAATAAGAATTTTTTTCTGTACAGATGACCAAATACCTCTATCCTAGTGATGAGAACCCTGTACAATGTAGTCCAAGACCTCAAGTGTTTAGCAAGAACAATTTTCCTTCCTCGATCTTAAAATCTCCCAAAATGAATTATCAAGGTAGATTGCTATAACCATTCTATCCGACAATGACCTGAAATTCTTTCCAGGAGGCCATCTAGGATACAGTATCTCAATCCTTTCTCGAGCCCCAAATACAACAAAGTTGGGCATTCAAGCACTGTTTGCTCTATATCATTACCATAGCATAGCAACAAAGATCTGAACCAATACTCTTTTGACTTGCAGCAAAAAATAATTTATTATGGAAAAATCACAAGCAATCCTCCATGTCTACAATGCAAATCAGGTTATAATTCTTGATTGTATGTATACTTATAGCATGCTTCACATAGTTATGAGTTGATTGTATATGGCATGCTTAAAGCTTCACTCAATATCATCTTTATGTGACCACTAGTAGTTCTCAAATGAGGCTTTCCCCTTCTACCAAAATAAACCTCCAAAGCATGTCACTCATATAGGTAATCTGGTGCACCCGGAACAAACAGTGGATTTGATGTAGAAGCAACAAGTGGCCAATTATAGATATGTATACAGATAGAAAAGGCAAGACAGAAAGCAAAGTGGGCTCAATGAAAAAAGATGTTGGGTCTTCAAATCCAAGGAAACACTTACACATACTTGGAATTCTGCCCTGCTGGAACTCTGCCTCGACCGGAACCTTGCCCCTGGCAACGTTCCAACCAGGGCAGAGTTCCAACTAGGGCAGAGTTCCAGCCAGGGTAGAGTTCCAACCGAGATAGAGTTCCAGTCGAGGCAGAGTTTCAGTCAGGTAAAGTTTTAGTCGAGGTAGAGTTCTCTTCGGGGCAAAGTTCTAGTCGGGGCAGAGTTTCGACAGGGTGGTATGCATGACGTAAGCAACATCTTCTTTGGAACCCTACCCCGATTGGAACTCTGCCCTGATTGGAACTCTTCCCCGGTTGGAACTTTTCCCGGGTTGGAACTCTGCCCCATTGGAACTCTGCCCGGGTTGGAACTCTGCCCCACTTGTTGGAACCCTACCCTTGATGGAACCCTTCCCTTGTTGGAACTATGCCCTGGCTGGAACTCTGCCCCGATTGGAACTCTGCCCAGCTGGAACTTTGACCCAGCTGGAACTCTTCCCAGGGCAGAGTTCCAGCCAGGGCATGCATGTCGGGGCAGAGTTCTAGCCGGGGCAGAGTTCCAGCCGGGGAAAAGTCACAACTCCCTCTAGCCGAGGCAGAGTTCCAGCCAAGGAAACTTGAGCTGGTGAAAATTAGGGCTTGAACATTACTCTACACTTACAAGCTAAATTCATTCTCTCTGTGGCTGAAAGAGGTCCACACCTGCCATATATTTTTAATTCTTAATAGGCCATGGTAAATGGGACAGTGAGCAACAAAGATTAAAAATTTTAATATAAGAGTGAACTATCAAAGGGGCATTGATGATTGATTCACTAGTGAGGTTGATTAAGTGACAAGGTGTCTGCTATGGTTTCGTTAATAGTGGATTTGGCCTATCTACATGGCATGATTTTAAGAAGGGACGGGGCTAGATGCAAGTATTGAATTTGGCAGAGTCAATACCCTTCAAATCTAGCTTCTAAGCTGAAGCAAGTTTGTCCTTCACAGTGCAGACTGCAACCTATCAAAGACATGTTTCTTGAAGCAATACCCACACAAAAAATATATTATCATAAGAGCAAGCATGTGTCTAGCTGCCCAAGTAATTGAAAATAATTGTTTAGTTGGAATTAACCGTAGACTTGAGTTGTATTTTTGCATGGTAGTTTGGCTTGAACTCATGCTGATGTGCATCAAAATGTGCATCAATATTTATCATTCACCCTATTTTCTTTATGTCAGCACTTGTATTATATCAGAATAGAGTGACTTGAATAAATTTTGAGGGAATTACTTGTGACATTTTTAAATGATAGGCCCTTTCAGTAATGAATCACTAGTGGGAATAGAACCTGGGTGGAGAGGAAAACACATTCCATCCCACACCCACTTAGGCTAGACCCAATTGACTAACTCCAACTTGTATTATGGATCAATGTGTGATACTTATAATCATACTAGTGAATGGTGGTTTGTTATCGCATTTATCATTGTGATGTAGAATTTGTCTATATATATTAGTCAGCTTCTAAGTTTTAAGTGGTTAGATCTAGCTGGATATGAGAGATTCTCTTCAACTAATTTAGCTTCTCCATCAATATGTGGTTAAAATAATTCTCTGAACAAGTTGTTAGTGTGACAAGATAGTGTGTTTATCTTGACACAAATCTTCATATATTTGTATATGGCCTATCACATTGTTGAATAGATTAATCATTACTTCCTTGGTGTGTGGAAATGATGTCTTCTTTCCCCTTTCTGAACATGATATCAGAGCTAATACAGGCCTAACTCTCTCATGAAAGTGTAGTGAGTGATTGTTAAGGTGTGTCCATTTTAGTGTGTGAGCCACTGTTTGTCTGCGATGTTTCCTGTTGGATGAGTTGTCCATTGATTTGGTGCATTGATCCAAGTGTAATCATGACCACTTGTGTTTCCTATTGTGTATTGCAATCAGCGTGTTTTGCATGTCAACTGGATGGTCAAAGCAATGGATGAAGATAGGATTCCAATAAGAAGAATGAAACATTGGATCTAGTACATCTACCAAAAGGTAATAACTATATTAGAGTTAAATGGGTTTACAAAAACGAGTTCAATGAGAAAGGTGAAGTTGAAAAGTACAAGGCTATGTTAGATACAATAAGGAATGTATTAGCCATAGCAGCTCAAAACAAGAGAAAAGCATATCAAATGGATGTGAAGTTAGCATTTTAAAATGGTTATTAAGAAGAAGAAGTTTATTTGGAGTAGGCGTATAGATTAAAAAATATTTCTATGGGATTAAGCAAGCTCCTAGAGCTTGGTACAGTGGGATTGATATATGGCAAGTAATGGCTTGAAAAAAAGTAGAAGTGAGTGCACATTGTATACAAAGATTAATAAACAAGGCCAAATCTTGATTGTTTGTTTTTATGTGGATGATATGATCTTCACAGAAAATATGTCAGTAGACAAGTTTAAATCATCTATGAAACAAGAATTTGAAATGACTAATTAAGGGTTAATGGGATACTTCCTTGGTACTTAAATTGTCTAATTAGTTTCAGGAATTTTTGTGGGTTAAACGAAGTATGCTAAGGATGTGCTAAAAAGGTTTAGGCTGATGAACTATAAATCAACAAAAACTCCAATTGCAATAGGGACAAAACTCAACAAAGAAGATAGTGGATCCAATGTTGATCCTAGTTTGATCCTAGTTCCAACCAGGGAAAAAATACAACCATTGAGGTTGAGGTCAATATTTTCATCCAAATGATGAGAAAACAAGAAGATCCTAATCTTCTTAAGTATAATACCTAGTAGATGGGTTCTGCAAGACAAAGAAATCCAGCTAGGGCAGAGTTCCAGCCGGGGCAAAGTTTCAGGTGGGCATATTTCCAACCAGGGCAAAGTTCCAACTGAGGCAGGGTTCCATCCAGGGTAGGGTTCCATCCGGGGCAGAGTTCTAGCCAAGGCAGAGTTCTAGGCAGGGCAAAGTTCTAGGCGGGGCAAAGATCCAGGTGGGGCAGAGTTCTTAGGGCTCAAAGGTCATGACAAGGTACCGTTATGAGGATTTGTGCACCAAGAATGGGCCTTGAGGCCTTGATCAAGGCTGAGGGAGGAAATCAAGGGACTTATATGCCAAATGAAGCTTCTTGGGCTCATGGGCCATGATGAGGGCCTTGAATGATCACACATCCTCTAGATGGGATCATTGACTTTTGAATGGGATATAGGTGGAAATAGAAGGTTTTGCACAATAGAGATTTGTCTAAGGGATTTTACCATGATAAGGGAGGAAAATAAGTATCATGGATACAAAATGAAGCTTCTATGGTTCATGGGCTATGGACAAGGACTCAAAACACCACATAATCCCTATAGAGCAAACCTTTGGCCTTTGAGTGGGATGTGGTTTCCATTAGGACATTTTATACACCAATGATAGGTTTCAGGGTTTTAACCATGCTAGGGGAGGAAATCAAGGGCTATAGGATTTCATTGAAGCTTCTAGGGTTCATGGGCCATGAACGAGGTTTCAAACCACCATATAAGTGAAACAAGAAAGAGATCAATGAACCAAAAAGATCAACCAGATACCAAGAAGAAATTGACAAAATAGAAACTCAATAATTTCCATTATGCCATCAAATAGATGTCTTCGTAAAGTTCCAGCCGAGGAAAAAACACCACCATTGAGGTTGAGGTCAAGCATTTCATCCAAATGATGAGAAAACAACAAACACCTAATCTTCTTGCATATAATACCTAGTATATGGGTTCTGCAAGACAAAGAAATCCAACCAGAGCAGAGTTCTAGTCGGGGCAGAGTTCCAACCAGGGAAAAGTTTCAGTCAGGCAAAGTTCTAGCCGGGGCAAAGTTCCAGCCGAGGAGGAGTTCCAGTCAGGGCAGAGTTCTAGCCAGGGTAGAGAATGGACACACCAAACTAGAAACCCTACCTACATCAACTTACTTGGTCCCAGACCAAGAATGCCAGGAGACAACTAGGGGCCCTAGGGTACCTTATAGGGTCTTACTCCACCCTAGTTAAATGAATATGGTACCATCCTACTTGAGAATGGGTCTTGCATATACATGAACTTTAACAGTTGTTATCCCTAATGTTGTCACATACAATGTACTTATAGATGGCCTTTGCAAAGTAGTCAAGTTCAACAACAGAAACATGCAAGTTCAACGACAGGTTTCCAGTCAAGGCAAAGTTCCACTGGGGTAGAGTTCTAGTCGGAGCAGAGTTCTAGTGGGGAAAAGCTCTAGCCGGGGTAGAGTTCCAGTCGGGTCAAAGTTTCAGCTAGGCAGAGTTCCAACCGAGGCAAAGTTCCAACCAAGGCAGGATTCCAACATGGGAAGGCTTCCAACCTTTCAGGGTTCTCCTTTGACTGGGTTTTACTTCTTGGACAAACTGGTTTAGTATAGGTTGGGCGTCACCTTTCTAGGTAGGTCATGACCTTAGATAGAGGGTGAACTCAAAAGTCAAGTATCTTGTTCTTCTTCTTCATCTAGGTTAATTGGGCGATAGTTCCAATATTATGCTCCTTGCTATTTGCATACCTCTCGTAATGTGTCATATGTTACATACTTGCATGTGTCATATGTTGCATACCTCTTGTCATTAGTGCTTGGATGCCATAGGAAATCCCCCTTACCAATAAGATCTAAAGTGAAGAGAAGATGTTGCTTACGTCATGAATACCACCCTGTTAGAACTCTGCCTCGATTGAAACTTCGCCCCGAAGAGAACTCTGCCTCGGTTAGAACTCTGCCCCGGTTGGAACTCTGCCCTGGCTAGAACTCTACCCCAATTGGAACTCTGCCTCGGCTAGAACTCTGTCCTGGTTGGAACTTTTCTAGGGGCAAGGTTCTGGTCGGGGCAGAGTTCCAGTAGGGTAGAATTCCAATCAGAGCAGAGTTCCAGCCGGGGCAGAGTTCCAACCATGTCATAGTTCTAGCTAGGGAAAAGTTACAACCGGGGCAAAGTTCCAGCTGAGACATGCATGCCAGGGCAGAGTTCCAGCTGGAACTTTACGAAGACATCTATTTGATGGCATAATGGAAATGCTTAAGTTTCTATTTGTCAATTTCTTCTTCGTATCTGGTTGATATTTTGGGTTCATTGATCTCTTTCTTGTTTCACTTATATGGTGGTTTGAAACCTCGTTCATGGCCCATGAAACCTAGAAGCTTCAATGAAATCCTATGGCCCTTAGTGTAAAGAACTGTTTCAAATTGAAGGGGATATGTGCCAAATCAAAAGAAGAAAATTAGTGTAAAAATCACAGGCCTTTCAATTGAGGATAAGATTAGGCAAACTGTTCAAAAGAATAGATGTTTAATACATACCTGATATGCCTTTGGTTCTGTAGCATTGATTGTTCCATGAAAAACAACATAGTTCATGTCGATTAATGTGCATACAGTATCAAATAGAAGCTTTGGTATATCTTTGCACAAAATGTTAACCACTGAATAATCTTTCTCTAAACAGTTATGTACAGTCACTAAACGTCCAAATTTATCTTCTGCAAATCCCGATCAACCTCTATCAACCCTTTCATAGTCTTGATCAACAAACATCATTTGATGAAGCCATCTGTTAGTATGTGTAACACCCATAGAACAATTGTCTTTGTGCCTCTTATATCATTATTCCCTCTCAAAACATTTTACAAGAACTCTCTGATCCTAGAAAGCCTTTCAATATCATCAATAGGAGCACATGTGGCCTCATTAGTAACATACACCACAGAGGAAACTCTCATGTTATGGGTCCATACCTCAGCCCCTATAACATTACACTTGAGATCTACAAGTATAGCAAATACTTCAGAAAGTAGGCCCGGTATGTCTATTCCTGTTAACTCAATCACTATGTGCTCTGATGCAAGCTTCAATCCCACATATCTCCTCAGAGAAGGTAAGAAACATGCATTTGTTCCTAGTGACTACAACCAGAACAAAATCCAGAGTCAGACGCTGTTGGAGACTAAAGTTAGATGGTGAAAATAGACCTAATTTTATGGACTAGGTCAATGGAAACCATTAATACCTTTTGAATACACCCAGTTACACCTTTGTCTGTTAGCTTCTTGCCATCCGCATCTGTCACATGAAATACTGCTCGAACCAAAAGTTGCAGTGTTATATTGTATTCAAAGAATTGTAACAGAATGTCACGAAAATAGCCCTCGAAAGAACAACACCATATATGATGAAATCAGGCAAAGATGAAAGGGTAGAAAACTTACCATCCATGAACCGTATCAAATTGGGAACGGTTCCAAAACTTAGAGCCCTATTTGAAATTTCATATTGACACATCTCTATTGTGCAAAACCTTCTAATGGCACCTATTCAAAGGCCAATGATCCAATCTACAACATGTGTGTTGATTCAAGGCCTTCATTTTGGCCCATTAGCCCAAGAAGCTTCATTTGGCATATAAGTCCCTTGATTTCCTCCCTCAACCTTGATCAAGGGATCGAGACCCATTCTTGGTACACAAATACTCGTTATGGTGCCTTGTCATGACCTTTGAGCCGCAAGAACTCTTCCACACCTGGAACTCTACCCCGACTGGAACTCTGCCTCAGCTGGAACTTTGCCGCGCATGGAACTCCACCCCACCTGGAATTGTGCCTCGACTGGAACTTTGTCTTGGCTAGAACTTTGCCCTGCCTAAAACTATGCTCACCTGGAACTCTACCTCGTCGAAACCATGCCCAGTTGGAACTTTTCCCCAACTGGAACTCTGCCCTAACTAGAACTTTGCCCCGGCTGGAACTCTACCCTAACTAGAACTTTGCCCTGGCTGGAACTTTGCCCCGGCTAGAACTCTGCCCCAGCTGGAACTTTGCCCCGCTGGAACTCTGCTTTGGCTGGAACTATGCCCTCTGATGGAACTCTACCCTGGCTGGAACTGTGCCCCAGTTGGAACTGTGCCCCGACTGGAACTGTGCCTCGGTTGGAACTGTGCCCTGGCTGGAACTATGCCCCGGTTGGAACACTGCCTCGACTGGAAATTTTTCCATTTAACATTACCAACGTAGAATTGTGAATATTCTAAATATCTAAATATTTGCTAGCTCAATAACTCTCTATAGGAAGTACGTTCGACAATGCATGAAATTTATTGGAAGGAACAAGAACCTCACAGGAACCCTGCCCTTGTTGGAACTCTGCCCTAGCTGGAACTTTGCCTCGGTTGGAACCGTGCCCCATTGGAACTGTGCCCGGTTGGAACTTTGCCTCACTGGAACTCTGCTTCAACTGGAACTCTGCCCTTGGTTGGAACTCTGCCCCAACTGGAACCTTTCCCCTAGCTGGAACTCTACCTCCTTAAGAATCCAAATATCTAAATATTTTCTAGCTCAATACGTTCGACAATGCATGAACTTTTGGAAGGAACTCTTCCCTCACAAGAACCCTACCCCGATTGGAACTTTTCCCTGGCTGGAACTGTGACCTAGTTGGAACTATGGACCTATTCCAAGCTCATATCATTGTACAATTCTCTTTCGATACGGGACAATGTGTCCCTTCTCTACTGTACTGTGGCTACCATGTCCCTTTCTCTAGTAAACTGTGACTGCTGTAGCATGACTGTGTCAAACCCTAGATGATAGGTCAATGGTGGTGTTAAGTTTGCAATAGGGAGCTATGAATTTGCCCCGGCTGGAACTCTGCCCTTACTGGAACTCTGCCTCGGCTGGAACTCTGCCCTTGCTGGAACTCTGCCTCGGATGGATCTCTACCCCGGCTGGAACTCTGCCTTGGATAGCTCTCTACCCCAACTGGATTTCTTTGTCTTGCAGAACCCATATACTAGGGTATTATACGTAAGAAGATTAGGAGCTTGTTGTTTGCTCATCATTTGGATGAAAATATTGATTCAACCTAGATTTTTTCGTTCCTGCAAATCCCTTTAATGCGGCTATTCAAGCTTACGATGTCTGGAATATAGCCATGTGCTTACATTCCTTCAAACACTTTGAATGTAGTAGGATTAAAAGTATGGAAAGAGTGTTGGGCGCTTGAGACCATCTTCTTACATATGGAAAGGGTTGTCTTAGTCAAACCCTAGATGATAGGTCAATGGTGGTGTTAAGTTTGCTAGAGGAATATGTGACTTTGGCCTGGCTGGAACTCTGCCCCTGCTGTAACTTTGCCCTAGTTGGAACTATGACGCGGTTGGAACTCTGCCCTAGCTGGAACTTTTCTCTGATTGGAATTCTACCCTGCTGGAACTCTGCATGCATGCCCCGGTTGGAACTCCACCCTCAGCTGGAACTCTACCCCGGTTGGAACTATGCCCTGGTCGGTGTAGAGTTCCAATCAGGGCAGAGTTCCAATCGGGGAAGAGTTCCAGCCGAGGCAGAGAATGGACACACCAAACCAGGAACCCTACATGTATCAACCTGCTTCTAGTCAGAGCAGAGTTCCAAGGGGGCAAAGTTCCAGTCGAGGCAGATTTCCTACCAGGTCAAAGTTCCAGCTGGGTATAGTTCCAACCGGAGCAGAGTTCCAGCCAGGGCAGAGTTCAACAAGGGAAGGGTTCCAACAAGTGGGGCAGAGTTCCAGCTGGGTAGAGTTCCATCCCAGGCAGAGATCCAGCCTATTTTATCCCATGCAATCCATACACACCTGGATAGAAACTTGGGAAGAAACGAAGCCTGTATGTATGACTATTGAACACAATATATATTTCAATTAACGCCAATGGAGAAATTCATTAGAATTTGGAGAACAATAACATATAACCCCAAGGGGTTCATATGTCTATATACAAGCTTAATAGAATCAAAAGATCATTGTATTTCCAAAATGAATATGTCATGCCACCTTGAGTATTTCCCCTTTTCTTTCACCCCTCTCAATCTATGTTTTGGCTTTGGCAGCTGCTAAATTTTGATTTGGATAACCATGTGAGTGTATATATGGATAATGAAGACCAATATGTCGATTTGTTGTAACCTTTTCTTTATCAGATGCACTACTAGTTAACTTCTTCTCATTATCCCTTCTTGCTTGAGAAGGTGTGGGAAGATTAAAGCAACTATTTATGATTAGATGTGTTTGCAGATCACATCTCTGGGATACTAGGTGGGTAAGAGTAGTCACAACATCCACAATTACGAGAATCATTGTGGCTTGTCCCTGGACAGACATTGCTTCCACAACAAGAGATTGAAATAATCTCCTCATAGGATAGCAGGCTTGAAGCAATGGGTTAACCATCTATGAAAACTCCCTTCAATCCTTAAATAATGGATGTGCCTGAAATGGCCAAATGTAAGCCACTCAATGCGTCTAACTATAAAATATAGTATAAAAATAGATTTTCAATATTATGAAGGGATCTACCAAAAGGTAGTAGGATCCAAAGAAATGCTTCTAGGCCTACACATAGTTTAAACATATTCATTATATTAATGCCTTTGAAGTCAAATAAACTATGAGACAAAACAATCCCTTTTATCTAACATTAAACAAAGTTAAGCAAATATCTATTTGTGTATGAACATCCTCCAATACTTCATCCATGTAACACGTGAAATAAGTTAAAGGGAAAGAAGTCTGACATACCAAAGAAACAACATTATGCTCTCCCTGTCGACCTAGAATTGCCAATGGCTTTCCTACCTATGATTAATTTTAAACACCCTAAAAATTGTAGACACTTGATTTTATTGTCAACTGACCAGCCGTAGCATACTCTGGTGCATAATATCCATAGGTTCCCATCACACAGGTTCAAACGTGAGTCTTATCTCCAATAGGCCCAAGTTTGGCTAATCCAAAATCAAAACTTAGAATTATATCATTCATCTAGTAAGATATTGGAGCATTTCAAATCTCAATATATCATTGGCGTGTTGGCTTTGTCAAGCAAGTATTCCAACCCTTTAGCAGCACCTACAACTATTTACATTCTAGGCTTCCAATCTAATGGCTCTTTATCAGGCATAAGATCTGCAGAAACCAACTTATTCTCATTTAATGTTGATTGCCAATTTAATTACACACACCCATGACAAAGATTGTTGCATTATATATTTATAACAACAAAAGAACTAAGGTATTCATAAAAATCTCATTCACCCTCAAACTACACAAAATAAGGTGGTTTGAGATATCAATACCATAAAGGTGATATTCCAATGATACCAAGGGAATGTACTCATAAACCAATATCATTTGATCACCATCAATACAATATCCAATAAGGTTCACAAGATTACGATGATACCAAAGACTAAGCATCAAAACTTCAACAAGAAAGGAGTAAGCTACCGACACGACGATTTTTCCCGGTGGCAATCGTCGTGCCGGCACTCCGGCCATCGTTTGGGGTTTTTTTCTCCGTCACCGGCCTCCGTTCACACATCGTCGTGGCTTCCCTATTCGTCCTCTCTCCGTTTTCATCAAGGTTCATCTCTGTCTGCCTCCATTCACGGTCGTCTATTCATTTAATTCTCCACCAACCTGATTTAATTATAGAAAATGTAAAGCACAGCTGAACTTTTGGGACTCCACCTTGGCTGCAAAATGAAGTGTCTTTACCAATGTCCTAGAGGGGGACGTTTTACAATTGCAGGCAAATTTGCATCTATGCCCACTGCCACCATGGTGATTCACCGCCATGTCTCATCTTTCATTTATATTTTGGTTGAAAAATAATGGAACATAGACTGGTACAAATAGACAGGAAACTATATTTATTACTTTATCTGCAAGCTGAATACATAGATTTGAACCATGTGACAAAGTGGATAATACTGGTTTTCTGGTAATTGTTTATAACAACCAAAATTGACCCAAGAGAAACACTTCTTTTGCAAAAAGGCCTACAAAATAAATCCATCTAAATAAATTTATGTTCAACAAACTTTATTTTTTTCAAATCAGTAACATTTAACAAGAAAAACACATCTCTAATAGCTAAACTAGTACCAAGTTCTTTGGCATTATAAGAGTTAGAATAAATCACATAATTTGACATCCACTTTGGTCTCCACTTTAAATATGATCCAACTGAGAATAGATAATAGCAGATTTGAATCTCTCATGTAATTATTTATTTTGGTAGCCTATGACTTCACAGGGTTGGATATTGTACACTTATTCAATACAGATTAGTGTTCTACTCCATATTCAGTCTCATTTGTATGTAATTTGCATGTGTAATTGGCAATTTTTGTGAGTGTAATTGTTCTAACACCTGGGTTCAATTTCCACAACCGTCAAATGCACTATGATTTATGAAGGAACTGCTACTTCCCTAATGTCTTTGGCATGTTGGAAGGGTTTGGGTTCCCCCGAGTTGTCTAAATCCACTACCATGTTGACTACTTTTGATGGTAGATCGTTTCGACCGCACGACATTCTTCCTTCTCTTAAATTTCGTTTGGGAGGGAAGACCATTACGATAGAGGTCGAGGTGGTTGATGCGCCCCTTGACTACAATTTGTTGCTGGGAAGGAATTGGATGTACAGTATGCAAGCCATAGCTTCTTCTCTATTTCGAGTGGTATGCTTTCCGTTTAATGGGAAGATAGTTACAATTGATCAAACGTTATTCAAGAATCCACCTTTTATTGCATCTTCGGGAGCTTCTATCCTGATTTTCCAACACTCTCAATCAGCAACTGGGAGTGTGGGTGTTGGCATGTATCCATCCCTCAAGGGAAGCTTTAGTTGTTCTGCACCTGTCCTTATGATAAGATCTAGTTCCGGTAAGGCTTCATCGTCTGTAAGATTGGTGTCTTTTCTCACAAACCATATGGAGGATCCTTCGATTCTTCCTACACTTAATCCTTCATGTGAGCTCATCAAAATGGACATGCCATTTCCTGCAACTATGATAGCATATCAAGCTAATATTGGATCTGTTGCAGAGCCTAGTTATTCCTCTTCACAGACATAGGAGGAGGACCCTTATGTACTTCCTGCATGGGTAGTGTAGTATTCTCACACACATGACTGCCTTGATAGTGTTTTTCCTTCAGATGAGGCTATTATTGAGGCTATGTCTAGGGTTGAGCCACCTTGGGAAGAGTTCCATCATAGATCTTATTTTCTTCCTGAGCTTGACCGTTTGGAGTGTGAAGACTATAGGGAGATTCTTAGTGAGAGAATTGGTAGTTCCATGGTTCCCTTAAGCTCTCCTAGTCTGATGGTTGATGGCAAGGTTGAGAATGTCTATATTGCGGCAGAATGTTTCCATGCTGAGATTCAAGAGTATACCGAGATGTTCAAAGAATTTAGTGATGTATTCGCTTGGTCATACAAGGAAATTCTAGGTATGGACCCTCGCATTGTTGAGCATGAGATTAAAACTTATCCTAATGCTAAGCCTGTTCGTCAATGCTTCCATGCAGTGAATCGTATGAAAGCACCCGCGATTAAGGCTGAGGTAGAAAAACTGTTGAATGCTGGTTTTATCTATCCCGTTCCCTTGATGGAGTGGGTTTCAAACCCCGTTCTGGTTGATAAGAAGCAAGGAACGATCCAAATATGCACTGATTTCCGTGACTTGAATCGTGCCTGTCCTAAATATAATTTTCCCACACCATTTATTGATCAAATTTTGGATGAGTGTGCGGGAAGCGGGGTATTTTCTTTTATGGATGGCTTTTCCAAATACAATCAGATACATATTAAACTTGAGGACAACCATAAGACTACTTTCATTTGTCCTTGGGGTACCTTTGCATATCAAAAGATGCCCTTCGGCCTTAAAAATGTTGGAGGCACTTTTCAACGGGATATGACCTTGATCTTCCATGATCTCAAATCAATTATTGAAGTCTTTTTGGATGACCTTGTTGCTCATTCTCACATGAGAATGCATCATTCTTACCATTTGAGATTATTGTTCGAAAGGTGCCTCTATTATTTGGTAAGATTAAATCCTCACAAGTGCATCTTTTGTGTGAAGTATGGTTTCTTATTAGGGTTCATTGTCGACAAGGAGGGTATAAGAGTCAACCCTTTAAAGGTTGAGGCAATACTTCAATTGTCTACCCCGAAAAACATTAGACATCTTCAATGTTTGCAAGGCATGGAAAACTTCTTACGAAGATTCATCATGAATTTTGCCAATTTGACTAGAGGCTTTATGCATCTTTTGAAGAAGGACACCACCTTTTGCTGGGATGAGCGAGCCTAGGAGTCCTTTGATGCACTTAAGCGAGCCCTAGAATCGGCCCCAGTTATTAGTCCACCTAACTATAGTCGTGACTTTCTACTTTATGTGGCCGCGTCTATGGAGACGATTGGTATGGTTTTGGTTCAAGAGGATGAGGAGATCCAAGAGCATGTCATATATTATCTAAGCTAGAACCTTATAGATGTGGAGATCTGTTATTCCCATGTGGAGAAGATTGCCCTAGCTACCATTCATGTGGTTCAAATATTGAGACACTATATTCTGCTTCGCCAGACCTTGGTGGTTTCCCATGTCAATTCGTTTCAGTTCGTCCTCACTAGAAGGGTGATAGGGGGAAAGTATAATAAGTGGATTGTCATCCTACAATAATTCAATCTCGAGTTTGTCTTGGAAAAATCGAAAAAATCGTTGATTTTTGCAGAGCTTATATCTGATTTCCCGAGTGAGGAGGAGGAGGAAACTTGTGAAGATACGTTTGTCGATGAGCACATCTTCTTGATCTCAACTTTGGATCCATGGTATGGGGATATTATCATATATTTACAAACATTGAAGGTACCTACTCACCTTTCATGGGATGAACGACGATGATTACATCACGTTTCTAAGAATTACCTCGTAGTGGATAACACATTGTACCGCCATGGGGTAGATTCCATTTTATGTCGTTGTCTAACTCATGAAGAGGCTGAGCTTGTGCTGAATGATTGCCATGGAGGGGCATGTGGTGGTCATTTATCAGGGCTTTCTAGAGCCCAAATAATCTTGAAAGCAGGTTATTTCTGGCTGTCGATCTTTAAAGATTGTGTTAATTCGGTCAAGAAGTGCCACCCTTTCCAGGTGTTCGCACGTAATATGTGCTCGCGTCCTGCCCCGTTACATCCCATTATCACCGCCGGTCCCTTCACTAAGTGGGGGCTTGATTTCATGGATTGCAACCCAGCTTTGGCTAGGGGGCATCATCATATTATCGTGGCTATTGACTACTTCACAAAATGGGCTAAGGCTATGCCTACAGTTAAATCCGACGGTGAGACAGCCGCACACTTCATATTCAACCAGATTATTACTCGGTTTGGTATTCCTAAAGATCTTGTCACTGACCATGGTAGGAACTTTCAAAATCATATGACGGAAGAGTTGGCCTTGAAGTTAGGGTATAATCAGGAGAATTCTTCTTCTTATTACCCTCAAGCGAATGGACGGGTTGAAGCAGTGAAAAAATCACTCAAGTCTATTCTCCAATGAACCGTCGCACAAAGCAAGACCAATTGGCATATTATGTTATATCCTGCTTTGTGGGCTTATAGGACCGCGGTTAAGACTGCCACTGATTTTTCTCCATATCATCTTGTACATGGAGTGGAGTCTGTATTGCCAATTGAGTGCGAGATCCCTTCTTTGAAGCTAGCCATAGAGCTCTTACCGGACACTTCTCCATTGGAGGAATGTTTGGTCCATTTAGAACAGCTTCATGAGTAACGTTGAGATGATTTAATGGCTTTAGAAGTGAATAAGTGTTGCGTTAAGGTCTAGTACGATAAATCTGTCCATCGAAGGAGGTTTAGTGAAGGAGATTTGGTCCTTTTATGGGATCAAGCTAAAGAACCCTTGGGGGCAGGAAAATTCAACCCTAAGTGGCATGGTCCTTACGTGGTTAAATGTGTGTTAGAGAAGGGCGCTTATGAGCTAGTAGATTATGAGGGGACAGGCTTGGCGGAGCCTAGAAATGGGATCTATCTTAAAAATTACTATCCATGATTTTCAGCCAGGGCTGGCTATTGTATATTATTGTACAGCATTTTGCATAGTTAGGTCTTTCTTTTGGTGATCGGGTTTGTTTATTAGCTTTCATTTTTTATTACAGATGTCAGTGGAGTCTTCCATCTATATAGGATTCGTGGATGGTGCAAGCCATTACACTCAACACTCAGCCTCTGTTGCTTGGGTGATTTATACTCCTACGGGTCAGGTATTGTCTTTAGGAGGCATATGTTTACTGCCCTCTTCAAACAATGTTGCTGAATATAGTGTTATTATCAAAATTCTACGAGATTCCATTTCACATGGTGTTCTCTCTCTTGAGGTACGTCTTGATTCGGAGTTAGTAGTGTCACAACTTAATGGCTTGTATCATGTTAGAGATTCAACATTATTACGGAGATTCTTATGTGTGAGATTGTTAGAATGGAAATTTGACAACATAACATACATACATGTTCCAAGAACTAATAATCAAGTTGTTGACTCGTATGCTAACTACGTGTTAGATTGGCATTTGTTTCATAGATAGTAAGCTCATCACAAACATAAATTTTTACAGATGTAAATAAATAAACCAATCATCATAAAGGTTTTTCATTAAAACATCCAAAATGTGATAATACATAGTGTCATAATACAAAAATGGGGCTCTTGAGCCACCAGAATATAAATACACGGTAGTACAAAATGTATCACTCCCAGGTATCTAATCCTGGGGAGGAGGAGGGGGGTTCTGATCGTGGAATGTCACCACGGCTCTAGACAGCCATCTGAATAACCGCACCCATGCTCGTGGCACACCCACCACTTGACGTTGCATGGCCTCAAGCAGGTCCTTGACCTGCGCCATGGGTACCCTGTGTGTCAATTGCACGAAGTTGGTATGAATGATTTGGAGCATCTGCTCTGCCTCCACACCCGTAATGTCATCTCCTCTTCCCCTCTGTCTATGATGAGGGAAGCCTTCATGCCACCATGGTCCTACATCTGCATACACATGATAGGATTTCATGATATGTTGTCATGCAAAAACATGTCTTTTTGATTCCATATATCATAAAAAAAACACAAAAAATTAAATAACTCAAAAAATATTAAAAAGAGGGTTGGGATTCATTACCAATGTCACCGTATGCTGATCCTGGTGGTAATGGCATGTCGGGGTCTCGTCGAAAATACATCCCCACATAGGGGTAATCATCAATGGCAATTATCTATCGTCGCCACCATGGAAAGAAATTAGCTAGATAAGGGTTGGACACCCTACCTCCACCTAGTCTGCGCATCGCATCTACCCAATGTCGTTGGGCCGGATCTCGAACCCCGTGAAGAGGAACGTCAACTCTAGGGCTCAATCCTGAAACACGCTTAAATAAAAATGTGCTCAGTATGCTACTAAAACCGAATTTTCATACTCTGCACATCTTGTACTCACTGAGCTGGTGTTTCATGTTGCCAAGTAATGTAGTGCTCCAATCGTACATAGTGAGTCTCATGCAATCCACTGCATAAAACATCAGAGGCCGCGAGGCCTGGTGGAGCGAAGCTAGCCTTGCTATCCTACCCAGTTTCAATAGTATGGCCTTTAGGCCTAGCACCTGTATGGAGTTAGTTGGGATCTGACTCTCGACCTTCTCCATGTCAAGATAACAATGAACGGCTATGTACTCATCGATGGTGAGGCCACCTTTGGGCCCGCGAGACCATAAGTTCACCACTTGCCCCTGCCAGGAAAGTCGAGTAATAAAGTATATGTCCTCCACTTCTATGTTGAGGGACATCCCATCAATCTGGAAAGACTCTGAGTCTAGGTCTGTTGTGCCCCCGCTCAACAGCCTTCTAAAATCGTTATTTCATCAAACAAAATCCCATTTTGTTCGATGAAATGTTTAAATTTTAAAAGGGATAAATTCGGCTACTGAAAGGAGGATTTTTCCTTGGCTACTGATTTATTGAAGTCAACATTTTTTGAACAAACTTTGCAAGTTACATTGGATCGATGAAATCGCTGCCTCTGAGTTACTGGTCTGGATGAATTTTGACTAGGAAGATTGATTTATGAGTATTCATGGTCTTTATGCTTGCAGTTGTCTATTCTAGTTTTGCATGTTCCTTGGAATATTAGACAATGGTTTAGTCGATTTCATGGTTATAAGTATTAATAAGGTTGTGTTACCATAGTTTTCATGCCAAGTAGGGCGATGGTGATTAAAGTTTTGATCCTTGTGACTATGTTTTAGCTTGGATACATGATTCGAACGCCATATCCTAAAGTTGTTAACCATTATTTGCACTGGTATTAATTTGTATATGATGATATTCAAAGGTTCAGTATTGAATCATATTATTCTTCGCCACCTTTGATGAATGGGTCGAACGTAGGGTTGAGAACGCATATATTATGGTTTTATCGCGAATGATCTATGGCACGAGTCTCACTCATCACGAATTCAGAGTGTTATTATGACACTCGTACTTACCTTGCTGTCCACGTCTCAGCTCTCATACCTATTCCTTGTCGTGGCTGTTTACCAGTGGAGCACCTGTTATTACGTACACCTCGACCTTTCCTGTCATTTAATTCAGGCTTGATTGTGATAACATTAGTCTTTCAGGGTTTCAACCGTCATTTGCATTCAGCACTCCGATTAGTGATGGCTCTGCTCATGCCGAACCCGCAGGGGTTTCGCCTCCATTCACGTATGGCTTATCCTGTGTATTATTTACTACTGCTGAGTCTCGGTTCCAAGTGCTCTCAACCTCCTCTTCTGTCGTTAATCCGGTGGTGGCATGTATTCTGTGCATGGTTTCGCGTCTATAAACAATCAGTAATGGCCCCTGTTGTGAGAGTCGAACCCTATGAGTTAACCCTGTTGAATTCGAACCCTGGGCTTTTGCAAAAGGTCAAAGATGTCGGGTGGCTGCCATTCCTTGAGAATTTCTCTGATTCTAATCCAGAGGTCACCAGAGTATTCGCTTTGTCCCTGATAAACTATCAAGCCGAAGTTGGAGACTTGTGCTTCCGGGTTGATGAGAATTCGATTGCAAATGCAACAGGTCTGCCTCTGTCTGGACAAAAGTGGTTTAAGTATCAGAGAATGGAGATTACAGAATGGAGGAGTCTATTGAAGAACCCGGCGCAAGAGGTTTCCTTTCGGACAAGAGTTGCAAGTAAGTATTTCCTCAAAGAATGGCGACCAGTGCTTGAGTTAATTCACAGGTATTTAACCTGTGAAGGTCGGTTGTCCTCGGCCTATGTATACCACCTTCGTTTGATGGCTGCTTTCATAGGATTTTCCATCAATCTCCCTTACTATCTTCTACACAGTTTGTTTAAAATTTCAAACGCTATAAAGAAGGGACCAAAACATGTAAGCCGCAGTTTGTTTCACCACGGGCTTGTCCGTATGTTGATTGAGAATGAACTAATGAAGTCTGGTCGCTCATGGGAGCAGTTCTTAGAATCAAATGGTTTTTCAGGGTTTTGTCATTGTATGTTCGACAGTCCAGGTGACTCTAGTAAACATAAAAATTCAAGTTCGGCTTCTCTGAGCAAACCTACATCAAACCCTAGCCTTAAGAGTGTGGAACCCTCTCAAGCACCTAAGGGTGATCCAATGAGCTCTCCTCATACATTTCCAGACTCTAGGCGTGCAAAGAAGGCCTCACCCCTGTCACCCGTCACTCCATCAAACGGTAGCGACAGAGTTGGAGATCGTCGAGGAAATCTACCTAGGTCCAAATTGGTTAGAAGGCTAACCAGGAGCATGACGAAAGCCAGGATGGCGCAAAACCCTGTGAATGTTAAGATTCCAGTCGAAACTGTCGTAATTGATGAAGAGGAAATCAGTACTCCTTTACCTGTTAACGATGAGGCGATTCATTGTGATTTTGATACTGATCTAGCTGGACAAAATCACCCCGTAACTGCTGAAGGCATATCTGAAAATCCTTCGCTGTCTGTAGAAGTTCGATCTGTTCGGCCTGATATA
>LPNX010821540.1:12788-42188 GCA_001517045.1 Pseudotsuga menziesii | reverse complement strand
ACACTACTCTCACTCTCAGTATTGCTTATTCCATAAAACAGTTTTTTTTTAACTAAAACGTTTAAAGCCAATGTTTAATTCCTCGAGTTAGCAATGTAAACTAACCGAATGGTTTCCCGCATTAAAGCAATATGTAACAACCAGTTGTGTTGGCCATGGCTAAAAGGAAAAGGGTTTCATGTTGAGGAATATACTTTCCAGTGAAAGGAAAACATTATAAAGAAAAGTTGATCTGCAAACTATAAACAAGAAGTTGGAAATAAAAATCGCAACTTCAATAAGGTGTCTTGAAAAAGTTGAAATGAAATTAACTTTTAAGAATGGCAATGCATCAATATATATAACCTAACCATCAATAATACAGCCACTAACTAATTTTCCACACATGGGTCCTATTTCTTGTCAATCGGTAGAGATTTTAAGATTCATGCAGTTACAGGAAAAATTCCGCAAAACTGGAAATTAAATCATAAATACAGTTATGGAACATTAAGTGATAGAAATTGACACACTGAATGCAGATCTGGAAATTAATTTGAAATTGCAGTCCTGGCAATGTTTAAGAAATGTGGGTCGATACATAGAGATCCATATTACACATAGGACACCTGATCACGCTTCTGGACGAGATTTATAATGTGAATAAATAAGAATATATGATGAAGAGATTTGACAGAAGTTTTAATTTGGGAATAGACACTACGTGGTTCAACGATCTACAGCTCAAATGCTGTGTTTTCATGACTTGAATTCAACGCCAGGATGAATGAAATCTACTGTTCGAATGCTACGTCTTCATGATTTGATTTCAATGTCAGAATGAATGAGATCTAAATCTCTAATGCTGTGTCTTCACGATTTAAAATTAAATGCCAGAATGAATGAGATCTACAGCTCAATGCATTTTCAAAATATTCAATACTCAAACCCTAAAATTCACCGATTGAAAGGTTGAGTAAGACATTGCAACTATAGGTTAAGTTACCAAGATTTCAAATGGATTTGAAATGTTTTAATATAGAAAACAGATATCTCCCAACAGAATTTCACCGAGTCTATCATAATGGATTTTACATTTGAAGTCAGTACAATTGAAATGTTACAGAGAATTTATCGCTGAATGAAGTAGGGGAAACACAAATTTTATTCTGATCAAACGCAAGTTAGAAGAGCAGTCAACCGAACTATTTCTTGTCTTGTCTCCATCGCTTGGACGCCATAGGGCGGCCCTCATGGCGGCCCTCGATGCACGGCATCGAGGGCGGCCATGAGGGCCACGCTTTGGCGCCCAAGGGGCGGAGACAAGACAAGAAATCGTTCAGTAAAATTAAATACTAGGCTAGTGTTAACACCCAAAAAGTGTTCACTACCTCATATACCCCACTACATGGCTCATTTGTCCATTTTTCTACCATATTTCCCTTAAAAACCCATTTTTTCCTCCAAAAATATCCAAAATTCCACTAAAATAGCAAAAATCCCACTAAAAAGCCTCCAAAAGGCCTAAAATGCCTCCAAAAGGACATAAAACCATCAAAAAAGCCTAAAAAGGGAAGAAAAAATATAAAATAATGAGGAAAAGGAGGAAAAAACCCTATACAGCTGCCCTAAACCATATGGTTTCCAAAACCATGGGCCAACACTCCACCACTGAAAAACTATAAATAGGTGATGGAGACCCCTTATTTGACATCCACAATCATAAGCACCCTTACTCTGCCAAAGTAGCTCTTGAAACCCTAGCTCACGCTTGAGCTACTTTCACCTTGAGAGCCCCTTTTGGCCCATTTCCACCATTGGAGAAAGAGAAGGAGCAAGTTGGAGCTTGGAGCAACCCTCTTGGATCAATGCAAAGGGCTTCACCAACCTTCACATTGGAGGTAACATTAATACAAAAGCCATTCTTTACATCTTGTTTTTCTGTTTCATGCACATGTTTAGAGTAATTTATATTTCTGTTTTAGCATTTTAATTTACACTTACTAAACTGCTACTAAGGAGTCCCTTCTCCTTAGTAGGTGCTCATTCGCACAAGCTAGGGGTAAAATCCTAGCCATAGTTTTGGTGACTCCGCTGCTTGTTTAGTTTTCTGCAATAATTTCCTGTTTTTTCCTTTCGGCTGTCCCTTTCGGCCGCCATAAACATCATCTTTTCCCTCTGCAGTCGCGTCCCGACCGCGTCTTTTAGGCCTTTACCTGCGACCCGACCATGGCTCTCAGACTGTTTCTGGTGCCCTGCCTACGAATTCAATTCTGTTACCTGCGATCCGACTACGGCTAATCAGCCTGTTTGCTGTGATCTGAATGCGCCTGTCGGCCATTTTGCCGCATCCCGATCGCGACTTTCATCCCCTTTGCTGCGACCCGACCACATCTGTCTGCCCTTTTCCCATGATTCGACTACGCTTTTTTCCGTATTTCCTGCAGTCCGAATGCCTTTGTCAGCCAGAAAGCCGCGACCTTTCCGCACCCGTTTCCCTCAAAACCCGCGGTCCGACCGCCCGATTTCGCCACAGACCCGTGGTCTGATTTCTGCATGTTTTTTCCTTTTTTTGAACCCAGCCCCTTTGCTGCAATATTTTCTGCATCTGCACAGCCATCTGTTCCACCTGCATCCCTACTTCCCTACAGCCTTTTCTGCAACATCATTTCTATTCCCTTTTACAGAATCTATTTAAAATTTCAACATTTTAATTTAGAAATTTTTGCATGTTAAAGTTGTGAATTCAGTATTATTGTTAGTTAGAAATTTGCCCCCTTGTGTGGCACTTATATTTTCGGTTCATCACCTCACGAGCACATACTTTGTCACATAATTCAAGTGAGCCTTAAAAAACTACTTAACTCAACCAATATTCTAGCCCCACTTGGGGAACACAAAAGAATATTTGTAGTTAGGTAGGATCGGGGGGATAGGCTTCCAATAACACCCCTCGGTTACTTACACTTGAGACATAGATGTTGTCCCATTAGGGAACCAAAATATCCTAGTACTTTTTGGCACGGTCACAACCAGTTTACTAGAGGGCCTCTCCCTTAGGAGGGTTGAAGTCGTGAGACTGGTTCCGGAGGACTGAGTGGAATACCACACTCCATTCAGTAACTGAAGGGCTACCTTTCACAGTTCTCGGGATATCCCTGTATAGGGGTATTGCGGTAAAAGGACCAAACGGAAGATTCACCTTTCTGGACTTGTCATGAACGGGGTATCTTAGTTGACATTCTTATAGGATTGACTACCCGGTGTCCCTCCCGGTAGGGGGATATCTTAGCCACTTGGCTTTCCTATTCATATTGTCTGATTTAGATTTAATCACCTTGTAGAGGATATGTCTAGTTGAGTCAGAATACTTTTAGTTAGGTGTTTGCATGCTCCCTTACCTCCTTTTGGTCTAGTGAGTCCACCATTTTTTATTTTTAGGAAACCTGCTGCTTGTTGGTATTCTGACCATTTCTATTGACACTCCACCTATTGTAGCACAGCTGTTACATTAGGTGTTTTGAGTTGGTTGTTGGCCCGAGTGCCCTATTTTTCGAGCTCTCCTTCTGTACACTCGGTTGCATTAGGGTTTTTGAGTTGTTTTTAACCCACCTCAACCCACAGAGATTTGACACCATTTGTCACCATTGAGTCCTCGAGATATTCTTGGCACCTCAGGGGCGAGCCCCCACAGCACGATTCACTTGACACCACCCTTCATCAACACAGATCATCCTCACTTGATACTACTTATCATAGATCTCGAGCCTTCTCACTTGACTCCACTCGTCAGCGGCATAGGACTCCGTCACCAGATATTAATGCCCCTTATTTTACCTTTGATTCTGAGCCAGAGTCTGAGAACCCCATTTACACTGCCCCTACTAGCCCCATGGCTGGTGTGACTTCCACTCTCGTCTTGGTAGGAACCATTGGTGGCACATCCACCACTACACCAGTTACCACACCTGCTTTGGGTACGCCCTCCATGGGGCCCCCATCTATCGTTCCTCTCACAGCACCTATTCCCGTAGCAGGAATACCTATTCCCACTCCATCAGTGGCTCACACTACCCATGGCAGTGCAGGACCATCCCATACCACCTTAGTTCCCCCACTTGGGGGAAACCTCCCTAACACTACCCCTCCACTTGGGGGCATTGGCCCCAACTTGGTCCAACCCACTACTGTGTCACATCCTTCTTCCAGTTTTCCATTCATGGCTAGCCTCAACCTGCCTGACCTAGCCAGATTGACCAACGACCCTATGCGACACGACCCTGCGTGGCCTCACATGCCCACCAAGCTCCCCTCTGACATCCCTAAGTTAGAGGGAAAGGCAGGTGAGGACCTACAAAAACACATTATGTCCTTCCATCTATGGTGTTCCTCCAACTCCATAGTGGACGACTCTATTCGCCTCCGTCTCTTACAGTGCACCTTCACTGGCTCTGCAGCCAAGTGGTATATCGAGCAACCCCACGGAACCCATAACACCTTTGCTTCCCTTGCCTCAACCTTCCTGCAGTTCTTCCAGTTACCTATCCACTATGACACAGGCGTTGAGATCCTCCTATCATGCAGACAAAACACGGCTACCCACATCATGGACCACATTCATGAGTGGCGTCGACGCCGTAGCTTATGCAAGATCAAATTAGGCGACCGCATCTTCCTAGATTGGTTCCTCAAATCCCTTCTTCCTGTCATTGCTAAGGATGTGGCATCTGAAAGACCCCAGTCTAAAGAAGAGGCCATCCTTAAGGCCCAACAATTCGACCTCATTTACGCCCAGTCGGGTTATCTCTATACCATTATACCTGACGCCCCTTGTGGCGATTCCTCCCAGCACGATGTGCCGGGGGCATCCCACGCTGCCGATGGCATCATTGGCCTTGTCTCTTTGCATCCTCAACCATTTTCCATAGCACGTCCTACCCCTGGCCCTGACCTTTCGTAGGCTACCTCACAGTCTGGAGCAACCAACTCGTATGCTCCCATGACACATCACCACCATTCCCATGGACCCTCATGTCCACCTAAGTGTTTCGGTCATGCGACTCCTGCTTACACCCCTCCGGTCGCACCTCAGCCCTACTACCACCAGCAAGCTGCACCAGCTCCTGCGCCTTCACAAGCCCAACCCGCTTATTACCCGCCACAGGCAGCCCCTGCGGAAAACCCACAACTCACTCCACAGCCCTATCAGTAACCCCCTCAAGTTGTTGCACCTGTGAAGCCTCCAACTACATATCATCCACCGCAACCTGCTCTAGCCCCTGCGCAACCTCAAAATCCACCTGCTGCCCAAGGGCAAGTTTACGCCCAACAAAACCCGCAGCAAAACCAAAACAACCAACGCAACCAGGGCCAACAAAACTGTGGGAGGGGCCAAAATCATGGAAACAACCAACCTACAGACCAAGCTGGTCAACCCCCTAATCCCCCCGATAATAATAATGCGGCCCTTGCTAATCAAAACCCTAATCGCCTGCCCAAGCAGGTTAAAACCCCAATTTGTGAACAAACCATCCTTGTTCTATTTGCGGGGTCTATGGCCACTACACACATGCTTTCCCACACTTGGAGCAAGCTCGGAAACTTTGGGTTGATGATGCCCACCGCCAAGGGCATGCGGCTCCTTAAGCACCACCCAACCCCCCACAACCTCAACAGCCACCTTTGGTGCTGCAAAACCCCTTACCAAACCAAGGCGTAGTGAACACTCAACCATTGGCTCCCCCTCAAGCCAACGCGCCAACCCAACAACAAATCACTTGCACTGCTCCTGATCAACCCATGTTTGACTCAGGTACCCACTACTTGTTGATGATGTCCTCCGATGAGGTCAACCTCCAGACCCGGCGGAACCAATATGGCTCCACCCCTGAAGCCCCTCCCGCTGATAAACCCACTAACGCTCAGCCCACTGATCAGGCGTTACGTATACCTCCACCTCCACTAGATGGCGCTCCCAAAGTACCTCGTTTCCCACTTCGTTGTATCAACAATAACCCCAATGCATGGGCTGCGTCAAACTACAACATTGTTGATGACTTAGCCCAATCTCCTGCAGCCATGTCTGTGTTAGAAGTCTTAAAAAACTACCCTTCATAGCGCAAGACTTTACTCTCAGCCATTGGGGCTATTGATCCAAATGATTCGAATTTAATGGCATTTGATTTGGACCAATCCAAACCCCGCATGCCTTCCACTTCAGCATTCCAAGTTTCTGTTTCCATTCGGAATTTTGTCATCCATCGATGCATTATTGATGAAGGTGCCTCTACATGTGTCATGTCCACCTTCATCTAGCAGAAATTGGGATCCCCCCCTCTCCAGCAGTCCACTACTGGGTTGTGAGCCTACGACGGTCATTCGGCTCAACCATAAGGCCTATTAACTAATGTCCCCATCCAGCTGGCTGGCAAAACCGTCCTCATCGACATCGAGGTTATTAATGGACAGCTTGATTACAACCTTTTACTTGGCCGCAGCTACATGCATGCCATGCGGGCGGTTGCTTCTTCCGTTTTTCGTACCATGATGTTCCCCCATGAGGGACATGTGGTCAAGGTCGACCAACTCACCTACTATGATCCCAATGCCCCTGTGGCACCCGAAAATGTTCTCCCCATGGTTGAACAACCTGTTCCGGGTGCCACGACCTCATTTGTTTCCTCTATGGGGCTCGAAGTTTACTCAAATGCGCCAATGTCCTCGACCTTCCAATCTATTCCACCCCTGTCACCGCCACTGACGTGTCCGACCTATGTACCCTGTCCCATCACATGCAAACTCCTACTAATCAACCACCCTTATTGCCTAAACCCCCTTTGGTACCTAGTCACATTGGTGTTACACCCATCCATACCATTCATTTCCTCATCCCTCCCTCAGGAGTAGTTAGTGCCCCGGTCATGGCTACCCTCAACCTCCCTGGGTTAACCTTAGGATTAGTCGTTTGGTATCTTTCGCCTCCTGTTCCCCTGTCGACACCAGATGTCGTTCTGTAACTAGTGCAACCCATTGTCAGTACTAGTCACCCACCTCCCGGTGTCACTACCCCGTCATCCTCCATGAACCCCCCCCCTCCTCTTACCAAAACCACTGGGGGCAGAGGCCCCCAACCTTACACTGCTGTCCCACCTCCCAAGATAGTCAAAAACCCCCCTGTGTTTCGTGCTCCTCCCAAATGCTCGCTGTGCGATGAGTTGGGCCATGCGACTCACCAATGTCCTCAGTTACCGGCAGTACAGGAACAGATGCAAATGCTTGACGACGACCCCAGTATACCGGTTGTCCAACTTGATCCAACCCCCAAGCCTCGCGACAAATCCCTATGCACTAACCACCCCTGTGCCATATGTGGTGTTTATGGGCATTACTCACATCACTGTCCCGATCTCCTCAATTACAGAGCAACTCTCTACGAGATGAACCATCTGGATCTTGAGACGGCACCACCCACCATTGAGGAGATCCACCCCCCGGTCTCTTCCCCTTCCGAAGAGGATAATACCATTTATATGATCTCTTCCGCCACTACTCCCTTGTCAACCGATTTGACGACACAAACTTTCCGTACTGATGAGGAAATCCTCAAGGCTCTCACTGCCCTGGAGTATCCCTGGGATGACATGCACCATCGTTCCTACTTCCTCCCAGATGAATCCTCCTCTAACACTGCTACCCAATTTGCAGTTGAATCCAAATACTTCCTTCCCCCCAAGGTCGACTGGTTCAAGGACCCTATTCCTGCTCCTGACACCTTCGAGGAGGGTAACATGGCCAACATCTCACCTGCCATCCAAATTGATATCACTGCCCCAGGAAGCGCCCCTGAACTCATCACTTTAGGATCCTCTTGCAGTGAGCAAGAGATTGAGGAATACAAAAAACTCTTCAGAGAATTCCGTGATGTCTTTTCCTAGTCCTATACCGAAATGCCCAGTCTTGACCCTGCCATTATAGAGCACCACATTGACACATGGCCTGATGTACCCCCCGTTCGTCAGAAACAATGTCCCATTCATCCCTCAAAACTCCCAGCTATCAAAGCAGAGATTGAGAAACTTCGCAAGGCAGGATTCATTTATCCTATTGCCTATACCACCTGGGTTTCAAACCCTATTCCTGTTAACAAAAACCAAGGCACCATTAGAGTATGCACTGACTTCCGAGATTTAAACTGCACCTGTCCCAAAGACAATTTTTCCATGCCATTTATTGACCAGCTCATCGATGCGTGTGCAGGGCATGAAGTCCTCTCGTTCATGGACGGTTTTTCTGGATACAATCAGATCCAAATCCGAAAGGAAGACCAGTACAAAACTGCCTTTACTACCCCATGGGGAACCTTCGCCTATCGCGTCATGCCTTTTGGCCTAAAAAATGCTGGTGCCACATTCCAGCAGGCCATGACCTATTTATTTCATGATTTGGTCCACATCCTGCTCGTCTACCTTGATGACCTTATAGCTCGTTCCCGAAAACGATCCGACTACCTTAATGACCTTTGGCAAGTTTTTCTGCGTTGTTGCAAATATCAGATCCGCTTGAACCCACACAAGTGTGTCTTTTTCATTTCGGCAGGCCAATTGTTGGGTTTCATTGTTTCCCAGAAAGGAATTACCGTTGATCCCCTAAAATTCCAAGCCATCTTAGACCTTCCCTCTCCTCACACGCTCCGGCAGCTCCAAAGTCTGCAAGGGCGATCCAATTTCCTTCGATGCTTCATTCATGATTACACCACAACCGTTCATGATTTCTTGCACCTGCTCCGTACCCACATACCCTTTGTCTGGGATGAGCAAGCAGAAGCTGCATTTGAAGCCATCAAGAAAGCTCTCACACAAGCCCCCTTGATCTCCCCTCCGGATTCTTCTCATGACTTCATTCTCTACGTCTCGGCATCCGAGCATGTTGTGTCCGAAGTCTTGGTTCAAGAAGACACCTCACACCAAGTGCATGTCATTTACTACGTCATCCAGACCTTGTCTGGCCCACCCCTACGTTACCCATATGAGGAGAAACTAGCCCTAGCAGTGGTCTTTTCCGTCCAAAAATTGCGACACTACATTTTACTTAGTCATACCACAGTCGTCGCTGACTCTAACCCCATGGTATATCTCCTAAAACGGACGCTCCTACAAGGTCGTGTGGCTAAATGGGTCATTATCCTCCAGGAATATGACCTCATGTTTCAAACACCTAAAAGAACTAAAGCCCTTGCGCTTGCCCAGCTCATCACTGATCTCCCTTTCTTTCTACCAACCCCACCCATCTCCGATGAGTTACCCGACAATCACTTGTTCACTATCTCGTCTGATGACTTGTGGTACGGTGATATCTTGTTATACCTACACATGCAGAAGTTCTGACCCAAAGTCACTCGTAATGGACGTTGTCGTATTCGTCACCAGGCCTCTCGCTACCTCCTCCTAGGAGACGTCCTTTACCAGCGAGGGGTCGACACAATTCTTCGTCGTTGCCTTACACACGAGGAAGCTGAGCACGTCCTTAATGATTGTCATAGTGGTGCCTGCAGCAGCCATTTATCAGGGATGGCCACTGCCCAAAAGGTCGTCCGCGCCGGATACTTCTGGTCCACACTGTTCACCGATTGCATCACTGTGGTCAAGCATTGCCATAACTGCCAACTTTTTCCCCCAAGCCCGGACACCACCTGCTCCATTACACCCAGTCGTCACCGTTGGTCTCTTTTGTAAGTGGGCCATTGACTTCATGGAGTGTAGACCCCCATATACGAACGGCCATACATACATCATTGTCACCATCGATTACTTCACCAAATGGGCGGAAGCCATGCCCACCTTCAACTGTACCGTTGACACTGCTGCCCATTTATTTTTCAACCATGTTATCACTCGATTCGAGGTCCCTAAATAGTTGGTCTCAGACCATGGATCACATTTTGAATATTCCATTTGGCACGAGTTATCCACCCTCCTCAAGTTTGAACACCAATTGTCCTATGCTTACTACCCTCAAGGGAACGGTCAAGTAGAAGCTGTTAACAAAATCCTAAAAACCATACTCCAACGCACTATTGACCGGCATAAGTCCAATTGGCACCATACGCTATTCCCTGCCTTATGGGCTTACCGTACCTCCACCAAGACCGCCACTGGTTTTACCCCATTTCATTTAGTTCACGGTGTAGAGTCTGTCCTCCCCATCGAGTGTCAGATACCTGCCTTACATATCATTATTGAGCTTCTCCCTGATACCTCCCCCTTGAGCAACGTCTGCTATCCCTTGAAAAATCTGATGAAGATCGTCGTGCCACTCTCCAGAACATCGAAGCTACCAAAAACCACTCCAAATCTAGTTAGGACAAACATGTTCACCCTCGAACTTTCCATGAAGGGGACCTCGTCCTCGCCTATGACCAAGCCCACGAAAAAACCAGTAAAGGAAAGTTTGAGTCCATGTGGCAAGGCCCTTACATTGTGCAGACTTGCCTCAGCCCACCAGTGTTCCCCCTCACCCTCGTTCCTGGTCATCATAAATGTTCCTTGATTGAACACTTCCTCCTTGCCTGGCCATTCCTTTTGTTCAGTATAATTTTATCCCTTTTTCAGGCCGGACAAGTCCTATACGAAAAAGGTACTTAGGGAGTTTCTGTTAAGCTCTTTTTTGACTCCTAAAACAATGAAAAGATCGCCGAGCAATCTTGCTTCCTTTCATGCTCCTTAAAGTACCTGAAAGGGTGTCTATCTGGTATAAGTTTCACCCTTTTCCAGACCTGGTAGACTAATTACGAAAAAGGAATACTCTAGTCACACCAGCTAGAAGAGTTCTTCATTGCATCCTTTTATGCTTCTTCGGGCCTTGGAGACTAACACGCGAAAAAGCAACCCCCCTGGAGTCTTCTTATCGCTTTCAGACTCTCTAAAATTGAAAGCAACCATGAGAATGAATTGTCCTGGGCTCGTAAAATCCACACGACAGTACCATTCCATTACTTCAGAGTCTTCTTATTTGCTTTCAGACTCCTTAAAATTGAAAGCACCCACGAGCATGAACTGTCCTGGGCTCGTAAAATCCACACGACAGTGCCATTCCATTACTTTCGAGTCTTCTTATTTCTTTCAGACTCCTTAAAATTGAAAGCAACCACGAGCATGAACTGTCCTGGGCTTGTATAAATCCACACGATAGTACCATTTTATATACACACTTCTTCTAGTTCCCTAACCCATGACGAAGTCCCCTCGTGCCTATTGGTGCTATGATCGATCCTCTCGACAGCACCCCCAATTAGGTCGCCTTTGTTTAGAGTATTCTGCAGTCTCCTGTCATTTTACCACAGCTTGAGTCTCCCTCAGCCCAGTCACGCTCCCAGATCCAATACAGCTATGATCCCCTTACCACCAGTCAATTTCATATGCTGCCCGATCATCCCCGCCATCATACTCTGAACAAAGGAAGTTTGAGTCCACCCACTCTACTTGCCCAGTTTATCAATCCTGCCATCATTACTATCACATTTTGGTTTTCCACCTCACGCTCCTGTCAAGGAAACATCATTGCCTTGATAGTTGCAGGTCTCCCTCTGTCAACGACAGCCCCTCTATTCCAGAGGATAGACCCAGAGGCCCCTGGGCCTTGGACCCATCACCATCTGTGGTGAGTGCCTACGGACCATTTTGGGAGGAGTCATCATTGCCTCTCCGAATGGTTTTTTCTCACATGCTCGACTTCAGCACCTTGATCACATCATTGAGAATCGCGCAGGATTTATATCCCTTCAATTATTTGTCGAAGACCCCGGATTTCCCCCGACTCTAGCACATTGGTGAGTCACTTCGGAACGCCCAGTTATATGTTCCCGTGGATGTCCGAGCTGCCTTGGTGATTGTATTCGGAAGCCATCTAGTTCCATGCTTCCTTGAGTACCCAGTTCAGTGTACCATTGCGAGTATGACCCTTGTCACTCTGATCCAGCAGCTCATCAGTTCCTTTGGTACCACATTCAGTAGCACTGCTGTCATTCCAGTGCATCAGTTTTTCAGCTCAGACATGGTCAGCCCAGCAGTATGTCCGAAATTTGTGTCCCTTCTAGACCCTTATGATATACACAGTGGTTTTTTATGTATACTACAGGTCCCTCTTTTTGGGCCTCACAGTTATTTTTATGTATCTTGATATGAGCATGGGTATGCCCGCCTTGTCCATATATTGAGATTCTTCCTCATTCAGTATTTGAGGCCATGTATATGATAGGTCCCTCTTTTTGGACCCCATTGTTATTATTATGTTATATCCTGATACGAGCATGGGAATGCCTGCCTCGTCCATATGATCAGATGATTCCTCATCCATTATTGAGGTTATGTACTTTTAGTTCTTGCAGTTGGTTCGGGATCGTTGTTCTAGGCTTCCATTTGTTTCTTCTCTTCTCCACACCCCAGGAACACCATTTATGACTTATGATGTCCATCGGCCATACGATGAGCTCCTGCCCTCACACATCAGGGGGCAATCTGTTAACATCCAAAAAGTGTTCACTACCTCATCTACCCCACTACATGGCTCATTTGTCCATTTTTCTACCATATTTCCCTTAAAAACCCCTTATTTCCTCCAAAAATATCCAAAATTCCTCTAAAATAGCAAAAATCCCACTAAAAAGCCTCCAAAAGGCCTAAAATTCCTCCAAAAGGACATAAAACCATCAAAAAAGCCTAAAAAGGGAAGAAAAAATATAAAATAATGAGGAAAAGGAGGAAAAAACCCTATACAGCTGCCCTAAACCATATGGTTTCCAAAACCATGGGCCAGCACTCCACCACTGAAAAACTATAAATAGGTGATGGAGACCCCTTATTTGACATCCACAATCATAAGCACCCTTACTCTGCCAAAGTAGCTCTTGAAACCCTAGCTCACCCTTGAGCTACTTTCACCTTGAGAGCCCCTTTTGGCCCATTTCCACCATTGGAGAAAGAGAAGGAGCAAGTTGGAGCTTGGAGCAACCCTCTTGGATCACTGCAAAGGGCTTCACCAACCTTCACATTGGAGGTAACATTAATACAAAAGCCATTCTTTACATCTTGTTTTTCTATTTCATGCACATGTTTAGAGTAATTTATATTTCTATTTTATCATTTTAATTTACACTTACTGAACTGCTACTAAGGAGTCCCTTCTCCTTAGTAGGTGCTCATTCGCACAAGCTAGGGGTAAAACCCTAGCCACAGCCAGAACTCTGATATGTGCTTTAAACCTGTTTATCACAGTAGTAGAGCTAGTGGAATTAGGTAGGGGGAGCCAAGTATATATGCGAGCTCATATATATAACGTCTCATCTATGCGAGTCCAAGTGGAAATGATTAGAAGAGCCCAGCCAAGGTAAGTGTCTTTGTGCAAAGCCCAGTCTCTGAGCATAGCCCAACAACAGATTCAAGTAGTTTAGCCTAGCAAGCATACCTCCTATCTTTTTAAAAGAATGGATAC
The DNA here is from genome assembly GCA_001517045.1 of Pseudotsuga menziesii. Taxonomy (NCBI): domain Eukaryota; kingdom Viridiplantae; phylum Streptophyta; class Pinopsida; order Pinales; family Pinaceae; genus Pseudotsuga; species Pseudotsuga menziesii. Next base: position 28,724 of record LPNX010821540.1, on the reverse strand, counting down.
TAGAAAAGAGTTATTCTCTTTTTCAATGGCACATGCATGTTAACCCATGGATAGCTCTGGAGACCTGGTTACAACAGAGCCAGTTAGAGACAGCGACATCAGATATTAACACTAGCAGATACACGAATCCAAGTGCAGATGTTGGTAGGTGGAGTCTCGTCAGGTATGAGCCGTTAATATGCACACTTATTTATGCAGAGACGCTAATATGGTTTATTTATGCAGAGATGCTAATATGGTGTGAGTGAGATGTGCAATAAATAGTATCGCACCTGTGGCAGTTTTTAACAACATTTAGGATAACCTCATATTCCAAACAAGCTGTGTTTTTCATGCAGGTGACATGACAGGTTTCAATAAGGTTGATAGTTGGTCATCGATTTCCATGACGTTAGACAAGAAGGCTGATAATCCCACAACATTGATATCCTAAATTGAATGACTCTCGGCCTATTTAGGGTTTTGAAGCCAAAGAAAAATGCAAGTAGATTGTTGCCAAGATTTCGTGCCAAACTTAACAGTGGCAGCACCTAGCACAGTGGTGGTAGAGTTAAGAAGGAAACCTAGATTTTGAGCATGGAAAACATTATTGCAAATCGTGGAAGTGGTGGTAGTAGAGTGAATACTGTAACCAGCCAAGATTAAATCAAATACCACAATATGGTACGTCACACCACTCATCAATGGACAACCATATGGTAGAGAAAAAATTGTCTTTGTCTAGTCGTAACTAAATGAGAGTTTATTGGTAACCTTGGATAAATTTTGCTCGCATTGCTTAGGAGAATATTTGGATGGGAGCAAGCTGACAAATTTGTGCTATCAAGGATTCAAGGGATGACAAGCTCTTATTGCTCTCTCCCCAATTGTTTCCATCCCCAATTGTTTCTATGGAAGTGCTTTACATTTTCCAATTATTTCCGCCCGCTTGGGCACCAAAGGGCGGCCCTCACGGCCGCCCTCGATGCCGGGAATCGAGGACCGCCGTGAGGGACACCCTTTGGCGCCCAAGCGGCGGAGACAAGACAAGAAATCATTCAGTAAAATTATATACTAGGCCAGGACTCCGATATGTGCTTTAAACCTGTTTATCACAGTAGTAGAGCTAGTCGAATTACGTAGGGGGATCCAAGTATATACGCGAGATCATATATATAATGTCTCATCTATGCGAGTCCAAGTGGAAACGATTAGAAGAGCCCAGCCAAGGTAAGTGTCTTTGTGCAAATCCCAGTCTCTGAGCATATCCCAGTAGCAGATTCAAGTAGTTTACCCCAGCAAGCATACCTCCTATCTTTTTAAAAGAATGGAGACTAGAAAAGAGTTATTCTCTTTTTCAATGGCACATGCATGTTAACCCATGGATAGCTCTGGAGACCCGGTTACAACAGAGATAGTTAGAGACAGTGACATTAGATATTAACACTAGAAGATATGTGAATCCAAGTGCAGATGTTGGCAGGTGGAGTCTCGTCAGGTATGAGGCATTAATATGCACACTTATTTATGCAGAGACGCTAATATGGTTTATTTATGCAGAGATGATAATATGGTGTGAGTGAGATGTGCAATAAATAGTATCGCACCTGTGGCAGTTTTTAACAACATTTAGGATAACCTCATATTCCAAACAAGCTGTGTTTTGCATGCAGGTGACATGGCAGGTTTCAATAAGGTTGACAGTTGGTCATCGATTTCCATGACGTTAGACTAGAAGGTTGATAATCACACAACATTCATATCCTAAATTGAATGACTCTCGGCCTATTTAGGCTTTTGAAGCCAAATAAAAATGCAAGTAGATTGTTTCCAAGATTTCGTGCCAAACTTAACAGTGGAAGCACCTAGCACAATGGTGGTAGAGTTAAGAAGGAAACCTATATTTTGAGCATGGAAAACATTATTGCAAATTGTGGAAGTGGTGGTAGTAGAGTGAATACTGTAACCAGCCAAGATTCAATCAAATACCACAATATGGTACGTCACACCACTCATTAATGGACAACCATATGGTAGAGAAAAAATTGTCTTTGTCTAATCGTAACTAAATGAGAGTTTATTGGTAACCTTGGATAAATTTTTCTCACATTGCTTAGGAGAAGATTTGGATGGGAGCGAACTGACAAATTTGTGCTATCAAGGATTCAAGGTATGACAAGCTCTTATTTCTCTCTCCCCACTTGTTTCCATCCCCAATTGTTTCTATGGAAGTGCTCTACATTTTCCAATTATTTCCGCCCGCTTGGGCGCCAAAGGGCGGCCCTCACAGCCGCCCTCGATGACGGGCATTCAGGGCCACCGTGAGGGCCGCTCTTTGGTGCCCAAGCGGTGGAGACAAGACAAGAAATCATTCAGTAAAATTATATACTAGGCCAGGACTTTGATATGTGCTTTAAACCTGTTTATCACAGTAGTAGAGCTAGTGGAATTAGGTAGGGGGAGCGAAGTATATATGCGAGCTCATATATATAACGTCTCATCTATGCGAGTCCAAGTGGAAACGATTAGAAGAGCCCAGCCAAGGTAAGTGTCTTTGTGCAAATCCCAGTCTCTGAGCATAGCCCAGCAGTAGATTCAAGTAGTTTAGCCCAGCAAGCATACCTCCTATCTTTTTAAAAGAATGGAGACTAGAAAAGAGTTATTCTCTTTTTCAATGGCACATGCATGTTAACCCATGGATAGCTCTAGAGACTCGGTTACAACAGATCCAGTTAGAGACAGTGACATCAGATATTAACACTAGCAGATACACGAATCCAAGTGCAGACGTAGATATGGCATTAGAGACTTGTAGATTCTTCAGTTAGAGTAGTCGTCAGAGCGGCAAGTGGCAGTTGAATGTAGAGATGTTTGTTGTACTTTTGCCATAGACAGGACTTCGATATGCGCTTTAAACCTGCCCATAGCATGGCAAAACACTTCGATATGTGAGTATAGCACGTTAAAACCTAGATATGCAATTGAAACCCGAATCACCAAACCTGGGGCCTATCTCATATGGGGATATCTTATCAGTAAGCTTCACCATTTTATTTATATATAGGGCCTTTATATATTTTTATTAATTATGCATGAACACTCTGGATATACTCTATATTATTTCAGGCTGGCCACACTTACTGGCTGAACTCAGACTTATTAGTTTATGTTTATATACTTGCTTCTTGAAGCTATAGATATGGGGGGGGGGGTGGAAGTCTTGTAATCCTATTGAGAAACTTGCCTTTTACCTATTATCGACCTTTCAACAACCTAACAAACGAATTGCCTTCTACCTACCTGAGAGGATATCTCTTGCCACCTGCCTGATCAGATCTTCTATCTCCCTGATCTATTTGACTTTCGACCTACCCTTGCGACTTGTAGAAGCTGCCCACCTTGAAGAAAAATAGTCACCTAAAGGACTAAACCGTAAAGTAAAGAAGATTAAACCTCTTCAAAAATAGTTCACAAAAAGCACGGAACGTATGAAACAAAAAGTTACTACCTGGACTGTACTTGGAAAAATGCTAATACCTTGGGTGCCCGGGAGGAGGGGCAAGGTGCCCGGGACCTCCGCCCTCTTGGGCGCCAAAGGGCGGCCCTCACCTTTGGCGCCCAAGCGGGGTGACCGGGAGGAGGGGGAAGATGAAGGTTTTTTTTAAAATAAATTTAATTAATTTTTAATATTCTTTAGGGTGTGGGGAGGCGGGGTTGATGATAAAAAAAAAATTAGAACATGGGTACATGGGTGGAGGGTAAAAAAAAATAAGGAAAGGGGCATGGGTAGGTTTGGTAAAAAAAAAAATAGTTTCTATTTTAAACCCAAAACGAATATTCTTAGAATAAGGAGCAATCCTTGCCTCGATTAATAATACACGAATTTAAAAAAAAAAAAACGTTTAAAAAAAATATAAAACTAACCCGGAAAGTGGTAGAGCCTCCTCTGTTGAATGTGCTTGAAGTTCCTCTCTGCAATCTTCCTGTTCTTCTTGAAAACCTTGGTATATAAAACTAACCCGGAAAGTGGTAGAGCCTCCTCTGTTGAATGTGCTCGAAGTTCCTCTCTGCAATCTTCTCGTTCTTCCTGAAAACCTTCGTGAATTGATCCAAATAATAAACAATCATGTATTAATAAGATAGATTAGGTTTAATTTTACCATTCTTAAGAATGTTAAAAAAACAAAAATGTAAAAGAATAAAGCAATAAAACACATTACTAAATTAATAAAGCCATAAAACAATCATTACTAAATTAATAAAAAAATAAATAATTACTAACCTTGCAAGTATTACTAAATTGCTCTCAAATAGATGATGAATAATAGGAAATCTAAAATGTTTATTTAGCGTAGAGTAAGTTTAACATTATTTTTTTTACCAATGTGGGATAAATAGATGATGAATAGTAGGAAATCTAAAATGTTTATTTAGCGTAGAGTAAGTTTAACATTACTTTTTAACCAATGTGGGATAAAAAAAGGAAAGTAGTTACAATATTATTATTAAATTTATATAAGATAGGTTAAAATTAAATAATTACTAATATTAGGAATGTTGGGTAAAAAAATGAAAATAATCATTGTTTTGTTACAAATTGTGAATAAAAAATACTGTGAGAAATTTTATTATTTTTAAATGTCTGGATAGAAATATGTAATTAGTTATTATATTATTTCAATTCTTTTAATATCATATGAATGTGCGCTTTAATTTTGTAGGGAAATTTTGGAGGGAAAATTTTGAACTAAAATTTTGGAGGGAATTTTTGGAGGGAATATTTTGGAGGGATATTTTCGTTCTCATAGCTATAAGATTGTCGGTCGACAGTTGCACCATTCTACTTTTTGGTGAGGACTGTGGTAAAATTTCTTTGCAGTTGTGCGATATAGAGTTTTCTATAATTCTATCTTTTAGTGAGAAGTCATGGACTCATCTGAAGAAAATTCCAATGTCAATAAAGAAATGTACAGTTCATCTAGCCAAGATACTGGTAGTGCAAGCAATGTAATCAATCATGTTATTCGAGAACTTCCTAGTTATGAAGATTTTGAAGACACTAGTAAAGAAGAGAAAGAATGTGATGATGATGAAGAGGTTCCTCCAAGTGGGGATATTAAAGACAGCAAACAATATGATGACAATTTTCCTCCCAGCGAGGATTTTCAAGGCACCAATGATGATTTACCTAAAAGAGAGGATTTTCAAGACACCAACGATGATTTTCCTTCAAGCAAAGATTTTCCTCCTAGCGAGGATTTTTGTGGGATTGATGATGATATTTGTCCCAGTGAGGATTTTAATGGGACGGATGATGATTCTGGTGAGGAAGAAGACATCAATAATGGTGAAAATGATTTTCCTCAAAGCGAGGATTTCAATGGAAGAAATGATGACTTTCCTCCAAGCGAGGATTTGAATGTCACAGATGACGAGTTTCCTCCAAGTGAGGATTTCAATGGAATGGATGATGAGTTTCCTCCAAGCGAGGATTTCAATGGAACGGATGATGAGTTTCCTCCAAGTGAGGATTTCAATGGCACTGATGATGAGTTTCCTCCAAGAGAGGATTTCAATGGAACAGATGATGAGTTTCCTCCAAGCGAGGATTTCAATGGCACCGATGATGAGTTACCTCCAAGCGAGGATTTCAATGGCACCGATGATGACTTACCTCCAAGCGAGGATTTCAATGGCAATGATGGTGACTATCATACAAGAGAGGATTTCAATGGAATTGACGATGATTTTCCTCCGATTGAAGATTTCAATGGAATCGATGATGATTTATCTCCGAGCGAATATTTCAATGGCACCGATGATCATTCTGTTGATGATGAAGCCACCAATGATGAAGACAGTGATTCTCCTTTCAGTGAAGCATTTAGTGGCATAAATAATGTTGATGGTCACATTGATCTGGCAGCAAGTGATCATGACAATAATTTCATAATGAATTTGGTGATGAAATTTTCAATGAGGGGGGTCATATGCATCACAATGAAAACAATCATCCTGCTGAGGATGTTGTTGCAGACATAATGGTCCAGGAGATCCAGCGACAGAATCCAATGCAGAGCAGGATTAAGTGTAGGACTAGACCTTTTTATGTCAATCCAATGCATTCCAGTTATACAAGGTCTAGGAAAGAATTGCTCACAAGTCCAAGTTCCAATAATCATTTGATTTCGAGTGAGTGTTGCCACAAAAGTTGTTTGAAAATTTTAGGCTACAATTATGTCTTGGAGAGAAGGAAGATGTATCTTTCAATGAACAAAAGCATGCAAAATTCATATTTAGTGGGGTGCATGATTTCTACCAGGACAGGCTATGATTATTGCGTTGGAAGAATTATGCTTTGTAGAAAGGTATTCAAATGGATTCACTCAATTGGTAATCTTCAATTATCAAGAATCCAAACAAGACTAGAAAAGGATCCTACATTTTACACTAACAATTATCAAGGACGAATCACTGGGCCATCAACACACATTGCAATATCATGGATGCATGATTTCTTTTCCAAGCATGGAGAGAGTATGCCAAATAGAGAAACAATACACATTCCAGATAATTTCACAAGCTAGGAAATCTACAACTTATACAACGATTATGTTCAAGGTGGTCAAGGAAATGACAACTTCATCAGATATGCATATTTCACAAGAGTATGGAAAAAGAAATTCAACAACGTCCACATTCCAAAGAGGTCAAGGATGGGGGTCTGCAGTACATGTGCTTCTCTTAAATAAAGAAGGGATAGATCAAAAGGGATAGAGAGAGGTATGTTTACAAAACAAACAAAAAACAAATAGATAAATGTCAATTATTGAATCTAGTTAACAATATTTTTTGTTATGTTGTTTGTATATTCCACAATCAATGCACTACAAGAACATCGCAATCAACAATCATATGAACGGAAAAAATTGTACAAACATCGCAAGAAGTGTTACAATGCTCCACATAAGTATATGGGTTTGATAATTGATGGCATGGATCAGAAAAAAAACACTCTTGCCACATTTTGTCCGTCTGCCAAAGAATTTAAAGGAGGAGAATTTTATTGAGTTTCACTTGGTTGGGTGTATGGTTTTTAATGGTGAAATGATTCCAAGGGTTTACTTTACATCTCCAAATTTTCACAATGATGCAAATTTTACCATCAGCATAATTCACCATGTCATTACTCATTGGCTTGGTGATCTTCCAAAAGTTCTATATCTACAATTGGACAACACAAGCCGGGAAAACAAAAACCAGGTCATGTTTGGTTATCTAAGCATGCTTGTGGAATTGGGAATTTTTAAGAAGGTAAAAGTTGGGTTCCTTATTGTTGGGCATACACATGATCATATTTATCAAATGTTCAGCCATTTTTCAAGGAAATTGAGGAGGAAGAAAGTCGTCGAGCCTGCCATCGTTGATTGAAATTATAGGGAAAGCATACCATCCAGAGCCTACTGTACAGAAATTGGAAGAAACTATTGACATGCGAAGATTTCTGTTTGGATCGCATGGTGAGGAAAGGTGCATTGAAAAAATTAATGACATTAGCTTTCAGCATCAATTTCATATAAAAAATATTGATGGAAAAACACTATTGTGGGGAAAGAAGTACTCAACTAGCATAGAATGGGGGCCTTCATCAGGTTTGGCATTTTTGAAATTCATCCCAAGTCGTCAAATGTATGCTTCAAATTTATTGTTATTGCAATCATCTACAGAGATTCATAATGCAAGGCGACATAGTAGAGATGTTGATTCTTCTCAATTCTTGGAAGAAATCAAAAAGTCTATTGAAGATACATATGAGTACTTTGATGTTGTTGATTCTGTTTGGTGGGAGTCTTTTTTCATAGAGTAGAGTGACATAATTTCAAACTCTACAAATGGAGATATATTTTTGAAGACTCCATTTGCTTGGCCACAAAGTTTATCAAATGAAAACGAGGTAACAAATGTTGAACCTCGAGCTGTTGAGTTTTCTCAAGTAGAGGAAAGAGAAATGTATATTGGCTCTAGAAGATCATCCGCAAAGCGTCGAGAGATGGAAGACCTTTACAGGGGCTTAGTACAAGATATCAAGGAGGGTTGCATGATTGCATTTTTGGCTACAGATGATCCACATCAATATCCATTCTGGATTGCAAAAGCTATGAAGGTCAATAAAGAAAATGAAGAAGTAGTATCAGTAGAAGTACATTGGTATGCAACAGATACACACCCATTTGATGGTGTTTACAAGGCAGAGATGGTGGTTGAGAAAAAGGTTTGTAGAAAGAGAAACAAAAAGGGTCAAAAAATAAATTTCCGCCGCATTGACATCTTGAAATTAGAGGAATTTGATATACTTGTTTATGATTTCAAGTTGACAAAGAAAGACACTCTCCGCTTCAAGACTATAGAGATTATCAAGAGGTTACTGCCACAGCTAGAAGTTGCAAGATGGGAGTCTGTTAAACCAAGTCGTAGATCCCAAAGGAATATGACATCTGAAATGATGGGCATAGATGTAGACTCATATGGTTCACCCATTGATAATAGAGAAGAGTATGGGTCATCTACATCTTCATCAAGTCCTTCATCTGCAGAAAATGTAGATTCTGATGGGGTGTCAGAATCCATGGATGAATTTGAAGAAGCAGTGTAGATGCTTTTTATTAGTATGATTTTTTTAATTGAAACTCTACAGGAGTTTTTGATGATGGGGTGTCATAATCCATGGATGAATTTGAAGAGGCAGTTAGATGCTTTTTACTAGTATGATTTTTGTAATCGAAACTCTAGAGGAGTTTTTGAATATTTATATGAACCATTTGTTCTTGTATGGTCTAATATATTATCTCATTATGAATCACATCATAATTTCTTTGTTTCTATATGGTTATAATGGTGAAATTATTAGAGAAATTTGTTTTTTCTTTAATATGCAATTTTCCAGAAAGTTGTAATTTATCTCTTCAAGAAATTTTTTTTTTTCCAATTTAAGGTTGATTTTAAAGTTTTGTTAAACAACAATATGGGATGCTTATCCCATGGCTCTATTTTTTACCCTAAAAAAAAACGTGTATACTGGTATCAACACTTTTCTATTTGGGGGGTGTTTTTGGTGTTTTTTTTGCAAAAATCATCGTTTTTATGGGTAGAGTTCTCATTCATAGTATATAGTTCTCGTTTCATAGTATAAGTGGCTAATACCCTATCCTTCAAAAAGAGGGTGAAACAATCAAATCCTTCAATCTTAGGCTCATGAAGTTATTTAGCAAGATACCTGAAGTTATCCACCCAACTCCTAATGTGACCTTCATCTATTACTATAATAACATACCACTTGATTATAGGATTTTATTGAGGAAAAAAGGGCCACTTTCCTAAGTTAAACCTTTCATATTTGTTTGGAGTTCAAAGAGAAAAACATTGAGATCGAGTTTCCATTTGAACATGCTAGCCTTAAAATTGATAGAATTATCATGTTGCAAATGATGCAAGGCATGCAAAATATATATTGAGTATAGGATCACAATTGATCCCAAGAAAGTATCGCATCCTCCCCTTCACTTATTGACAAATCCAAATACATCCTAAACTGAAGAATCCTTCCATTGGTGCAACTTTTTTTGATGAGTCATATGATCCAACTATCTGTGATCCATTCTTAATTTCCAAAGAAAAGGATGAGGGGAAGAATTCTATTACTATGGTAGTAGTCATATAAGAGGAATATTCTTATGGTAAGTTTTGCAAAACCATTACCCACTGTCAAAACACCCAAAACCAATTCCGACCCAAGTTGATACAAAATCATGTTTCTAGTAACCTTGGTAGTGGTAGGTATGGGGAAAATATCATACATGTTTCATTTATATCTCTTGGAAAACTTACAATTCTTGCAGCCCAATCTTTTGATCCTACATATCTTACTCAAACTATGGCCTATAGAGCCCTTAACTATCCATCCTACTATGTAGCCTATGATTTAGCATCCTTAAATGCCAATATAAGCTTCATGCATGTCTTACGAGCACATGAACACCAATAGAATTTAAATAAATACCTTGATGTCCCCAACTTATTATCCCAATTTATTGGAGAAGCATACTCTTTGAAATCTTTCCTTATCAAACTAGATGAACAAATCAATGTTTCCACATTGATTTGTCATGAACCTAAATATCCTCTATTATATATGCCCATGCACATAATGGGAAACATATCTCATTATTTCTTGATTGACGAAGGATAATATTTCCAAAACATTATGTCCAAAATGATCATGGAACATTTTGGTCTTACCTACATAGGTGAGGCCAAGCAATTTCTAAAATTCAATAAAAAGTCCCATTTAGTCATTGGGTAGATCAAGGACCTCACTCTAGTCATGTTCTCTAACCATCAGATCTAAACTACTTGCAACTTCCTAGTAGATAGCATGCAGGTACAAAATTTTCCATGATATTATGGAGGGAATGGAAACATATCTAATAATAAGATACCTAAACCTAGACAATTCACATTTGATTACTCCCCAAGATTGTAATAACTTGATAATCTTGAGAGAACCTAGAACTGTTTCTTATGTTGAAAACACTATTGGCTCTGAGGTGGATTATCTTGAGACAAGTATTGGTAATAATTTTGTTTTCATAATTAGAGGAAATTTGAGGTCTAAAATGGGCCTCCTAAAGAAAACAATAAAATAATAGTTAAAATAATAAAATAATATTTATTAATTTTGAAGGAAGAAAGAAAAAAACTACTTTTTTTTTTCGCATTTTCAACATATCTCCTTGTGTTTTTACTCAAATTTCGATCGAGAGGGCTCATTGGATGCAGAAACCAATTTCGCATCCAACGAGTACCCACACCATACTTTTGATGGACCTCGCTACTTGAAAAATAAGAAATACCTAAAGAAACGTGATGATGACGTCATCATCAAATTTTTTCAGGTATTTATTAATTTTGGGGTTGCGGGGTCCATCAAAAGTATGAAGTGTGGGCACTCATTCAATGCAAAAATAAATTCTACATCCAACGAGCCCTCCTGATCAAAATTTGAGTAAAAACATAAGGAGATATGTTCAAAATACGAACAAAAAAGTAGTTTTTTTATGACAAATATATCAAGTGAACCATTATGGTTGACTCATTTTATTGAAATTCTATTGGTTCTTGAAATCCAACTCACAATAATTTATTGTTGGTTCGTTTTCTTATAAGGCCCATTTTAGACCCCAAATTTCCTCTAATGATAAGAAGAAGCTTCTTGCTTTGTCAAAGACAATCCTAATCATGTTTGGTTTTGGATTCTACAGTTTGGAAATGCATCCTTATATGAAGGTAGTGGAATTGGGTCATGTTATACTATCTAATGGATAAACCACACCCATACCCCTTTCACCTAAATATCTCTTGCACAAATAATGTCATGAAATTTTAAGCACTATGTCTCGGTGTAGAAAAGTATTTGGAATTTGGTTGTAAGCATCTTCAAGCCTTTGGCGATTCTAAATTGGTTATTAATATGATCAAATGAGTCGATCAACTGGTCAAAAAAGTTTGAAGAGGTATATTTAGGTAGTGGATTAGTTAACTAAACAAATCATTTCCTCCAACTTGTCTCATGTTCGTAGGGAGATAAATGCCTTAGCTGATAAACTTATTGTTTTTGCTTCTTTCCTAGGCATACAACACACCAATGAAAGACATAAATGTAGCATGGTATCTATTTATCATCCTTATGTGGCTAATAGTGATAAATATTGGTAGTTTTTTGTGAATGATTAATATCCTTCTTATTTTTTAATATACCAGACTAATGAAATCCCAATGTTTAGGGGTAATCAATATGAGAAATAACGTGTATCCCAAGGGTTTGGTTCCTGTTTAACACATGTTTTCATCCAATGATACTACTAAGGATATTGATAGTAAGCCTGAGCCATACGATATAAATATTGTCCCCATCATCCTAATAAACATAGGTTTCAAAAATATCCCAAGATACAATATGTAGGAGCTAAATGTACCGATGAAGAAAAGGTCAAGTTTCTCGTCTTGTTTTGTGGATGCAAAGATATTTTTCATGGTCTTGTAAGTACTTAAGGGGATTTGACCCCAAAATTGTATAGCACTCAATCCCTCTTGAAAATGGGGTAAAAGCTTCTAGACAAAGGAAACAACCAATTAATCCCAATCTAAACGCCTGGATAAGAAAAAATATTAATAAGATGTTGGAATCCAATATTAATTTCTCGATACACTACTTAAAATGGGACACCAATATGGTTTTCGTGTGGAAAAGAATGGTGACATTAGTGTTTGTGTATATTTTTAAGACTTAAATCACAGTAGTGTCAAATTTAACTTCTCCTTTCCTTTTATGGACACTATCTTACAAGAAGTAGTGGGAGTATAAAGGATGCCCATATTAGATGGATTTGCAAGATATAATCAAATACGGATAAATCCTTGAGATCATTTAGGAATAATTTTACAACCAGTTGGAGTACCTTTGCTTACCATGACATGCCTTTTGGGATTATTAATGCAAGATATACCTTTCAACCTACCATGCGTATTGCTTTTGGTGACCTAATTTGTGTTATTATTCAAATATTTCTTGATGAATTAATTGTTCACTTTAAGAAGAGAGTTTATCATTGTAATAATTGAATTCATATTTTCATTAGAAGCATGTAATTTGACATCTCCCTTAACCGAAACAAGTTTATTTTTGGTGTCTCAAAAGGAAAATTGCTTGGGTACATTATCTTAACAGACAATGTATCCATTGATATAGGTTAGGGTTTCAACAATTCCAAATATTAAGCCTCCAAGTTGTAAGAAATGTATCCAAGATCTTATGGACAAATCAATTTTGTTGGTTGTTTTGTTCCCAAATTTTCCTATATAATCAAACCCATTGATTTCTTCAAAATGACACCCAGTTTTGTTGGAATAATCGTGCACATAAATATTTCCAGGCCATCAAAGATGTTATTAGTGCAACCCCTATGCTTTCCAAGCCTGATTTTTGTAGAAATTTCACTATCTATACCAATTCTAATGACCAAGTTGTGTTGACTATATTGATGCAACTTGATTCACATGGATATGATAGGACAACGACTTGATGAGACAAATTTGGAATGAAGATAAGAAAATATTCCCTTGATTGAAAATAATGCATGAGCTTTGTTTATATCCATTAATAAATCTAGGTACTGTGTGCTAGGAAAGAACATAGGTATAAACGTTACCTTAGCAGGTATCCATTAATAAAATGTTTGTTTTCCCAAACCTTCCTACAAGGAAACATGGTTGAGTAGTTGAAAAAGATTAAGGGGTTCAATTTTGATATTACAGTCTCAAAATTTGTTGACCTTGCTTTCCTCTTGGCATGAAACCCTCAATATGAAAAATTTGGTAATTAAGAATACCATGCTGCTTTTCTATTAAAAATGTTGATTTAGATTGTGACATTAAAATTTACCCTTTGTGCAAATATATCATTTTTTACTTGCAGAATCATAAGTGTCCCATTAACCTTCATCCCAATGAGAAAATAACATTGTAATTAGAAAGAACCAAGTATGTGTGGCTGAATAATTGACTATTCCAAAGAATTTTTATTGTATATTGTTGCTTAGAGGTGTGGGTAAGACACAAGATAGAAACAACCTATTTCAGTTCCACGATGGAGCTCAACTCCATTGGCATTCTAGTGGGCATTTTAGTGCTAGTGTCTTAAACCGAATCCGATTTACTTTGTCCTTGAACAATTCTTGTTCTTTTACCTTGATTCCATGGGTGAAATAAATGTATAAATGTTATTGAATATAAGATATAATATGACGATAAAATCACAATGAATTGGCCCACTTAAATATAGTTTGGGATTAAGCTTTGAGGAGTTGCAACTTCTCATTATAATTAATATTAACTATTATTAATTATTATTTAACGCATTTATTTATTATTTTATGTAGCATTTCCCTTCCCTTAAAGGAAAATTTGTCCTAAAAGATGAGAGTGTTTATGTTCTCTTATTATGGGTTTTGTTTGAATCGTTGAATCAAACACTGCAATCTGGATTGATTTTGTTCTATGGATGTGATTTCGGAACATGGGTTGTAATCCTTTCTTCTTAAATTGTGAGTTTTTGAAACAATACAACTTGTAATTATTTGTTTTCCATGTAGTCTTTTGGATTTAACTTATGGGCAATTGTGGATCTTCTTTACTTTCACTTTTTGTACTAGTTGTGGATCCTATTTCTAATTTCATAATAACAGAAATGTTTTTTTATATTGGAAATCAAGGTGATGGTGTTTCTTAAGTGCTTGTATTTTTAATACATCAATGTGACCCTTCTCACTTCCATCAAGCCATATTATTGTAGATGGATTCCATCTTACTGCCTTAGTTAGGGTGCATTTTAATTCTAGAAATTTCAAAGATGCATGGAAATTTTCATACATATGGCACACCTCTAGACATGCATATGCAATGATTACTATGTCATTCGGTTTAGAAGCCATATGCACTCTATCATATTCATCATCATTTGGAATATAATCACTAATGAGCTAGGGAGCAAATTCTGCATAGATATCTACACTAGTGTTTGTAGAAACATCATTAGTTCTTCCAACATGTTTAAGTATACGTTGACTAATTCCATGGATTCCAAATCTGCCAATAATTTCAATAGAAATATCCAACAAAACTATGTAAAATTACTTTTTCATGCTCCTTGTTATCTCCCAAAAAGTACACCGTCATTTTGGGTAATAGTATGGGTTAAAATTTTTACTTGTGTGAGTCATGGCCTTCAAAATCAAAAAATTTCAGCTTTCGGCAGTTAACTCAGTCTATGGAAGTTTAGTTAGCTGCCAAAACAGGCCAATTTCGGCAGCTAAGATGGTCTGTCAAAATTACTTTAACTGCCGAAAATGTTTCCATGTGCAAAAATAAAATCATGCTTCATACATGCCATTCATCAAGTTTATCCAAAGGGCTGAGTTTTGATTTTATTTAAAGGCTATTCGCTTGAATTTTGCATGGAAGGACGCATGGAGGGTTTTAGACAACCATCTCAGCATTACAATGTGTCAAGACCAACGTTCAAAGCATTTGATGCGGAGGACATGGAAAATAATTAAGGCAGAACCGTATTACCAGCCACATTTTATCAAATTCCTTTCTGAAGTTCGTAAATGCTTCACCGATCCGGCAGGGTTTTGACTGTGCATTGCATCTGCAGCGATGCCAGAGTATCAATGACTCATTGTGTTGGAGGTTGCATCGATGATTTGCTAAGGATAAATGGGAGGTGCGCTAGGAGCTTGAAGGAAGGATTGGTGTTGATTTATGATACTAAATTGCATGAATGGGCCAGAGGTCCTGATTTGCCTCTTGGCGCTATTAAAATTTCCACAATGATGTTGTTATAAGTAATATTAAACCAGTTGCTTCATGGGTTCTTCTTTCCTGTCCAGTTTATTCACCTGCGTTGAAGATCTATGGTTCGTCTCTGCATCTGGGATGGCAAATTTTGCCATGATGGAGGATCCTATGCTTGCGCGTATTACAAGTGTCACATACTCATAATGGCGAGCTAGGCTATCATTGGAACAGTCGTCTGTCATCAAATGCCCTTCAAGTTCATATCATTTAGCAGGCACCAAAAAGGTTCAACGAGAATTGGCTAAACCTCATGATCTGGAAAGATACTCGATCAATCATTCTGGAAAGCAACTTGGCTTGGATTCAAAAAGAGTACCTGAAAACACAGCAATCAACAAATTTGCAGAGGCATTAGCCCTAGCGTGGAAAAAACAAAGAACTAGAGACATTTGGCACCTTCACTATATCCTTTAGATACATTTATGTCAGATCCATTTGCAGAGATCCCATGCAGTATCGCTCAAGGTCATTTATTCCAAATGG
>LPNX010821531.1:130641-144414 GCA_001517045.1 Pseudotsuga menziesii | reverse complement strand
TCCTATCCCCGAGATCCTCACCCTCGACCGATTTCAATCCAGCGGGACTTAGTATTGCGTCGAGGGTACGTGGTTAGGCCGAGGCTTTTATTATTATTATTATTTTTCATTCCATTGAGAGTTGATAACCCTACCGTCTTCGAGCAACCCTAGCGTCACATTAACCACGAGTTTTCAGGGCTTCGGCGTGTCGGGCGATGTAGAGCATAAGTATTCGCTTACAGTCATCTTCTCTTGTTAGCGTAGGTGTTCATAGGTCTTCTCGTTGCGGTGTGTGGTGTGTGGCTCCTCAGCGGTGGGGTAGGGTAGGCAGGAGGCCGTGCCTCTCCCGATCTCTTCAACGCATTCAACGCAGAATCAATGGGCCGCAGTCTACACGCAACCAGTTTCTCGTTGTGAATACAGTCTCTCCACGCACAGCTCCATGAGACACGATCTCTCCAATGCTTCAAGTCGCAGCACAAAAGAATAGATGCAGGCTCCACTTCTTGCAGAGAATATTATCTTCATAAAATCGCAGTCTTAGGAATTCTTCATATGCACTTCACGCAGGCTCCAGCGCAGGATGGTCTCTTCAAACCGTCTCCACGCAAAAATCTAGGGTTGTCTTGGATTGCATTGCTATGCAGCCAGAGATCGATCAGTCATTCGATAATGGATATCAACGAGGAAGCCAGTTTCGCGCACAAGCGCACTTTTATGGACTTCTTAGATCAGGATATGGGGCAAGGCGTGTACATGGACAAGATCAGGAGTATGATCAGTCAGGGCCGCCATCGTTTGCTTATAGACATGGCAGATTTGTGAAACTTCAATCTTGACTTAACACGAAGGTTGATTCGGAATCCCGGTGAGTACTTTCAACCGTTTTCTGACGCGGTGGTGGAGGTTACAAGGAATGTGGATCCCAAGTACCTTCAGGAGGGGCAGCAAGCTTCACGCGGGTTCTTCACGGCTTCACGAGGATGCAGAATACCAAGAAGAAAACTAGGGTTAGGTATAACCTAATTCAAACGTTCAGGAAAATTAATAGAAGGGAAACGCATACACTGCATGCGACTCCACTGGCAGACTGATGGAGTAGTCTGGCAATGGACTGGCAAGCAGAATGCCATAAATGGGCAGAAATGCAGCAGGAGTTATGGCAGACAGCCCTGCTCTGATACCACTTGTTGGTAATAACTCCCTATTCTCATTGATTATTCAAATGCAAATGCCTATATTTATACATTTCATGAGGCGGTTGATTACCAGCCTTTTCGCCTTCCTAGCTATTCATATTCCTATTATTTATTTACAATAATCCTGACGGATTATTCTAACAATTACTTTGACTGAATAGACATTTATCTCAATTTTGCTTGCTAAATTGGCACATAAAGGTAGCCCACCTAACTGTGTTCCATCAGCAATAGATTTAAATTTTTAGGTTGTAATGGAAATAATGTATAATTTTGATTTTATTTTGGTTAATCTCAGGGAATGCCTTATTAGGCCACGACATTCTACTATGGTTTGAGATCTCACACTGTGCACTTACAGTTTTTTTATTATACTCCTGTAAAAGAAAATTGCTAAAAGTTACCAATAATGTAGATTAGCTTTGGAGGGTAGAATTAGTTTGGAAAATTCAAAATAGAGATCCCCAAGACAATACAGGTTTTGTCGGTAATTTAGTCTATAGGTAAAGACTCTATATTAAAAAATAATTTTGTCTGTGAGAATTGCATTATCTTGGCATTTGCCACACCATAATGGCCAGACAAAGTCCATGTTGTGATTGTTAACAAAGTAGAAGATGTGAAGCTTCAAAAGGAGCTCAGGAAGATTGAAAATTATGTGTCTCAATACTTTTGCATTGAGAAAACAATACTATCTCTTTAGCTTAGCTTACAGATGAAGGAATAAACTCAAGATTCCGAGTGTAAGTTCTCATAGGTGGTGGTAAAAGGTACAGATAAAAAGGCAGAGGAGGTTATGACTTGTCAATATGAGTATGAATTTGTACATGTATCCTGTTTTACAGACATACTAAGGTATGTAAGACGCTATTGGATTAGCAGAAATTAAGTTCGCACATTTTTCATCCTTCAATATTCATGTCAATACTTTCACAATGCCAAACAGTTGCAAACTTTTTTTTGTTTTTTCCCGTTTAAATTTATTGGCAGCATCAAATAATTTCAGTTTTCTTTAGATTCGTTGCATGAATGTTCGATCTCTACAAACCTGATGATTAATGAATTTTATATTTCTGCAATTTGGTAGTTTGGATTTGTGCTCCAAATTTGAGCTCCTCGACTTTACACTCAGACATGCTTAGTATTGTTTTAATTGGTTTGTTAGATATATTCTACCACGTTGACTCTCTTCGGCTGCCAATCGTTTGAGTGCCTGTAGAATTCCTATATTATTTCAAAATTGGGATGCAAATCTCACACTGGTAAAGTTTTGTTAGGTTGCCAAGTTCATTTCCCATGGGGCAGATAAATTCACACGGGAATTTTGGCATATAGTTGGAGAAATATGGTTTGTAATGATAAAGTCTAACAGCACTATGGTTTGTAAATATGAAAGGCACAACAATAATCAATCTAAGAAATGGGATGTGAGCAATAATAATTTTGAGCAATGAGGTTACAGATCAATTATGAGAATCTGAGAACAAAATCCAATAGCAATAACTACCAGAGTCTAATAATCACTCATTCTAACTAAGAATCACCTTTTCTATTTGAGAATGACCATTTCTCATGTATTCGTATGATAGAATGACCATTTTCATTCATGGAGAGCAACCATTCGAACCATTCTCCACATCCACACACTTTTGAATTAATTGTTCTTCCAATGCCTGTTCAGATTGAATTTAATAATTTGAACTCTGTTATGTTACATACAATATCTACAATCTGATTTATCATTTTGGTTAACCAGTAAAAAAAGTCCACCGTCAGCTAGTTGTAGGTCCAATGAATAAGCAAATGTGAATTTTCTTTATCAATATGTAGTGAATTAATTTGTTGGTCACTCCATTAATTTGTGGTCTCCGCAACTTGCAAGTATACAAAAGTTAAAACACACCCTCTCACCAACACCGTTCTGGTGGTATTGTAATCTAGATTCTCCAGGGAGTTTAATTGTTTTGGTTTTCTTCAATGATTTGGCATATTTTGGAATAAGAGTTGTATGTTCGTTATGGATCTTCTTGAATTCTGAATGATAAATTTGGACTGGTTGTCATTCAAAACAGAACCAATTAATCTTCACCAAGAAAACAATATATTTTCTTACAATTTTAAGGTAGAATGCTTCAAAGAGTTGCAAAACTGATGGATGATCTTAAGAAATGGAATATTAAAAGGTTACATCTACAAACTGTTTCCCAAAAGTGAGTGTCTGTCCAGATAATGCGTAACAAGCTCATTTTTCCGTGTCTAGCATGGAGAGAGCCATGCCCTGTTCAGTGTTTTATAAAAACAAAATCCATCTTTTTATGACACGGGTAAAGATCTCTTTCGTTTTACACCAATTTTTTAAAATTCCTAAATGCCAAAGTTGGTTTAAGAAAAACATTTATATATATTGAAATCTGTGGGAAAAAAATATTGAATATAAAAAATCCTTAATTCAAATCTCATTGACAATAGTTATAATTTAATTGGTTGCCACTATAAATTTTAGACTAGCTCGCAAGCACCTTACAAGCTTCAACTAGCAGAAAACCTATGACTTAGCAGTCCCAAATTCCAAGAGGACTTCTACCTATGATTTAGCAATCCCAAATTCCAACAGGATTCCTACCGTTCTAGCATTATCATAAAGGACACATATGTTTGATTGGGTATTTGAACCTGAGTTATGAGAGGCTTATGTTTCATTGAAATTTGAACCTAAGTGGAGAGAGTGTAAATGGAAACTCTGCACCATTGGCGCACAAACTCATTACTTTAAATATAGTATATCAAGCTTTGTTTTGTAAATAATATGAAGAGATGGGTTTGGAGTAAGACTTAAATCTACTTTTAATTAGATGGGAACTTGTCAGAAACGTCACTAAAAAAAAGTGCTTTGAAGTGCAAGTTGTAATACAAACATTTGGTTAAAAAGAAAACATGTTGAATAAGATATATCTAGAAATTTGAATAATATATATTTATTTTTGTGTGTCTATTGTTCAAATTTTCATTGAAGTGCACAACTTGTTTGTATTCTCAAGTCTATTTTAAAAAATGAGAAGTTTTGGTATAAATGATATTTTATCAATATGTATATGTTACAATTATCAATCATTGCCGGTGATAACAGGTAGGTGAGACATAAACAATGCCTGATTATAGTTAAACATGAATGAGAATTCATGGCATACTTGTGGCCTATCTGTGTTAACCTGTCACAAGTTAAATGAATGTGCTAGTTATGTATACCAGATTATTTACAATGCACATAATAACTTATAAGAAGATTAGCATTAATGTGAAATAGAATATCAATATAAAGATATGTCACATTGATAAGATAACTTATAACATCACATAAAAGACAACCACAAGCCAAAAATGTTCAGCATTTCAGCATTTCAGCTTGTTCAGATTGAATTTAATAGTAATTTGAATTTATACTTTTTTTGCTTTATCAGTAGTAAGCCTTTCCATTAGTTAAAATAAAAGTAGCACAATGAAGTTAATCATACAACCCAGTGGGTGTTAGCAAATGAAACCGACCAGGATCAAGACTCTTCAAACTTTCAAATACAACTGATAAGGAAGATCTTAAACTGATCATCAAACAGGACAAGAACTAAAAGACAGCTGCCATTCTATATATATAGTGTTGGATTTGCTTCATCAAATTGAACTCCAGGTGCCAAGCAGATCTTGATAAAGTCAAGGTACTCAAGCAGATCTTTCCACTAATGCCTGGCATAGTCCAACTTTTCTGAGGAGACCCTTCTTCCATACCAATTCACCAACCTCAACTGCAGCTTGACGAAAAACAGGTTCCCCTGGAAGTACCTATACAAACAAAAGGCCTTTTAATACTGAATATAGAAGAAAAAAAAATGCTGACAGTGAACCTATAACACTTCCTCAAGGTAGAGTCCTGTCAAAATAGGGGTCTACGATTTCATTATTGAAAACTGGTTACTAAATGAATAAATTACTAACCAACACACTCCAAGGGATTGTTTCATGACCAAGATGTTTGTTAATGAACAATGCATCCCATAGAAATCCTGCACACCCATACATCAATTCATATGGCATGCCAAAACCCCCATCCTCAGGCCCCACTGAAAGTGCCCTCTCTTGTGCTACCTGTTGAAATTTGCAAATAAAAATTGTTACAGATTGTTTTATCAAGTACCGTTCATAGCTTTTACATTTAAACGGTATGTGGCTGTATGGTTTTTCGACGGAGCAAGACAAAATGGATTAGGCGATGCAGGAATGGTTTTGTTTATCAGTGATTCACATTTCTTTCACTTCAAGTTGGGATGTAGATATTGTGCAAACACAAACACTGAATTGTTGGCATTATGGGGATTGCTTCATGTTGTGGGCACTTTGGGTCTTCCACAATTGACAGCCTTTGGAGATTCAAAAATCATTGTGGATTGGATGTGTAATAAGACTAACCTTTAGGTCTTGGAGTTGGATCACTGGGACACTCGTACGAAGGCTCTCAAAATTCCATTCACTCCTTTCACTTGCCACCATATCTATAGGGAACACAACTACATGGCTGATAGATTGTCAAAGGAGGCACTGTCTTCAAACTTGGGTCAATTATCTTTCACTGAAATTCTTGAAGGGGAGGTGATTTCTTCGTCCATAGTCAAGATCTTTGATTCTTGAGCAATATTGGAACAACACTATTTTGATGGTAGGAAATGAGCTCATTTTTGAACAAGTAGAGTATTTTGTATATAGTATCATCTTACTATTAGCTCCAGTAGTTGAATATCTTGTCTAACTTAGGTCTGTACGATGGAGAACTGATTGGGAAAAATTGGAACTCCAGAGAATATGGTGGAATGTGGAGGGTTATTGTGGGATGTTTGGGATAAAAAAGATGACGAGCCTATTTATTTTTTAGGCATAACAGAGATGTAACAAGTTTCTTTAATACAAAAGAAATGTCTTTTTCTACTTGAAAAAAAACAATATGCCTAAGATATTTGTGCATTTAATTGGTTAAGCTATGTCCATGATTGTGTGTGTGTGTGTACAAGGTGGTCAATAGTTGTAGTTATGAGTGGCATGAAGATAGTCTTCACTAGGATTTATCCATAATACTAACTTGTTACCATTTTTCAAGAAAAACCATATTGCCTAAAATAATTTAATGGTGATTGTAAGGTGGGAGTTCCAGCCAAATGCCTCAGTTTTTACTCCATGAATATAATGACACTTTCTATTCTTTATAGTATACCCAAGATACGCAATGTCCTTGTTCTCCACCATTGTTAAGGCTAGACAAAGGTAATATACTATCAGGTGTCCAACATGATTTAACTCCATACACAAAGCCATATATGTGGTCCCAGTTTCACCTCATAGCCAAAAGGAATTTTATAATATGCTCCCAATCAACCAGTCGTGCTGCCCAGACGGAAGATCCCCGGGAGAAGCACCTATGCATGTGATGTAATATCGTCAGGGCAGTATTGTGACGCAGAACACTAGTCACCTGAACACCTGAAATCCATTGCATAAGGAGTCCCGTGAAGCGTACCTGGGCTTGCAGTTAGAACCGGCTGTTGCTGCCTTGGAGCAACTGCGGCAGACTGCTGCCCCTCTGCAAGCATCCGTACCGCACGTCAACACACGTGTATGCATGGATACATCAACAACATGGCGAAGCAAGCAAAAACAACAACTGCTAAATTAGGGCACGCGCCAAACCTTGGAAACTGCCAATGGGTGTGCTCTCAATCAACCAGTTGTGCTGCCCAGACGGAAGATCCATGGGAGAAGCAC
Organism: Pseudotsuga menziesii; assembly: GCA_001517045.1. Lineage (NCBI taxonomy): Eukaryota > Viridiplantae > Streptophyta > Pinopsida > Pinales > Pinaceae > Pseudotsuga > Pseudotsuga menziesii. The sequence continues at coordinate 137,431 of LPNX010821531.1, read as the reverse complement.
CTGTGCATGTGATGTAATATCGTCAAGGCAGTATTGTGACGCATAACACTAGTCAAGTGAACACCTGAAATCCATTGCATAAGGAGTCGCGTGAAGTGTACCTGGGCTTTCAGTTAGACATGGCTGCTGCTGCCTTGGTCTATGTCTCTGCCTTGGAGCAATCGCGACAGAGTGCTGCCCCTCTGCAAGCATCCATACCGCACGTCAACACACGTGTATGCATGGATACATCAACAACATGGCAAAGCAAGAAAAAACAACAACTGCTAAATTAGGGCACATGCCAAACCTTGGAAACTGCCAATGGGTGTGCTCCCAATCAACCAGTCGTGCTGCCCGGACGGAAGATCCATGGGAGAAGCACCTGTGCATGTGATGTAATATCGTCAGGGCAGTATTGTGATGCAGAACACTAGTCAAGTGAACACCTAAAATCCATTGCATAAGGAGTCCCATGAAGCGTACCTGGGCGCCCAATTAGACACGGCTGCTGCTGCATTGGTCTATGTCTCTGCCTTGGAGCAACCGCGGTAGACTGCTGCCCCTCTGCAAGCATCCGTACCGCATGTCAACACACGTGTATGCATGGATACGTCAACAACATGGCGAAGCAAGCAAAAATAACAACTGCTAAATTAGGGCACGCGCCAAACCTTGGAAACTGCCAATGGGTGTGCTCCCAATCAACCAGTCGTGCTGCCCGAACGGAAGATCCATGCGAGAAGCACCTGTGCATGTGATGTAATATCGTCAGGGCAGTATTGTGACGCAAAACACTAGTCAAGTGAACACTTGAAATCCATTGCATAAGGAGTCCTGTGAAGCGTACCTAGGCTTGCAGTTAGACCCAGCTGCTGCTGCCTTGGTCTATGTCTCTACCTTGGAGCAACCGCGGTAGACTGCTGCCCCTCTGCAAGCATCCGTACAACATGTCAACACATGTGTATGCATGGATACATCAACAACATGGAAAAGCAAGAAAAAACAACAACTGCTAAATTATGGCACGTGCCAAACCTTGGAAACTGCCAATGGGTGTGCTCCCAATCAACCAGTCGTGCTGCCCGGAAGGAAGATCCATGGGAGAAGCACCTCTGCATGTGATGTAATATCGTCAGAGTAGTATTGTGACGCAGAACACTAGTCACCTGAACACCTGAAATCCATTGCATAAGGAGTCTCGTGAAGCGTACCTAGGCTTGCAGTTAGACACGGCTGCTGCTGCCTTGGTCTATGTCTCTGCCTTGGAGCAATTGCGACAGAGTGCTGCCCCTCTGCAAGCATCCGTACCGCATGTCAACACACATCTATGCATGGATACATCAACAACATGGCAAAGCAAGCAAAAACAACAATTGCTAAATTAGGGCACGTGCCAAACCTTGGAAACTGCCAATGGGTGTGCTCCCAATCAACCAATCGTGCTGCTCGGACGGAAGATCCATGGGAGAAGCACCTGTGCATGTGATGTAATATCGTCAGGGCAGTATTGTGACGCATAACACTAGTCACCTGAACACCTGAAATCCATTGCATAAGGAGTCCTGTGAAGTGTACCTGGGCTTGCAGTTAGACCCGGTTGGTGTTGCCTTGGTCTATGTCTCTGCCTTGGAGCAACCACGGCAGACTGCTGGCCCTCTGCAAGCATCCGTACCGCATGTCAGCACACGTGTATGCATGGATACATCAACAACATGGTAAAGCAAGCAAAAACAACAACTGCTAAATTAGGGCATGTGCCAAACCTTGGAAACTGCCAATGGGTGTGCTCCCAATCAACCAGTCGTGCTGCCTGGACGGAAGATCCATGGGAGAAGCACCTGTGCATGTGATGTAATATCATCAGGGAAATATTGTGACGCAGAACACTAGTCAAGTGAACACCTGAAATCCATTGCATAAGGAGTCCCGTGAAGCGTACCTGGGCTTGCAGTTAGACACGGCTGCTGCTGCCTTGGTCTATGTCTCTGCCTTGGAGAAATCGCAACAGACTGATTCCCCTCTGTACGCATCCGTACCGCACGTCAACACACGTGTATGCATGGATACATCAACAACATGACGAAGCAAGCAAAAACAACAACTGCTAAATTAGGGCACACGCCAAACCTTGGAAACTGCCAATGGGTGTGCTCCCAATCAACTAGTTGTGCTGCCTGGACGGAAGATCCATGGGAGAAGCACCTGTGCATGCGATGTAATATCGTCAGGGCAGTATTGTGAAATAGAACACTAGTCACTTGAACACCTGAAATCCATTGCATAAGGAGTCCCATGAAGCGTACCTGGGCTTGCAATTAGACCCGGCTGCTGCTGCCTTGGTCTATGTCTCTGCCTTGAAGCAACCGCAGCAGACTGCTGCCCCTCTGCAAGAATCCGTACCGCATGTCAACACACATGTATGCATGGATACATCAACAACATGATGAAGCAAGCAAAAACAACAACTGCTAAATTAGGGCACGTGCCAAACCTTGGTAACTGCCAATGGGTGTGCTCCCAATCAACCAGTCATGCTGCTCGGACGAAATATCCCTAGGAGAAGCACCTGTGCATGTGATGTAATATCGTCAGGGTAGTATTGTGACGTAGAACACTAGTCACCCGAACACCTGAAATCCATTGCATAAGGAGTCCCGTGAAGTGTACCTGGGCTTGTAGTTAGACCCGGCTGTTGCTGCCTTGGTCTATGTCTTTGCCTTGGAGCAACCGCGGCAGACTGCTGCCCCTCTGCAAGCATCCACACCATACGTCAACACATGTGTATGCATGGATACATCAACAACATGACGAAGAAAGTGAAAAAAACAACACATAGATATTTTCAATAAACGCAACTGACCTGAGACAATTGATGGTGCAATGTTGGAACGAGGACGACCCATCTTGTTGAGATATTGAAACTGGAAAGGATCATATTCAGATGGGTGGATATTCAAATCAATTTCCAAGCCGCTGCTTTTCTTGATTCTTTTGCCTTTCTTTTTTGGGCTAAGGAAGCTTTTCTTCCTCTTCAAAGATGACTCAAAAGCACCCAAGCTAGTGGTGAAGTCAAAGTCCATAATATGAAGAGTGTTGGCCTCATCCAACAATTTTTTAACTAGACCAACCAATTGCTCGGTCTTTCTCAATGTACTAGGAGGACTGTTTCTAAGTAGGTCTAGGTAGCCAAACAATTCATCCCTAGCTAATTGAAGTCCCTCCACATCTGGATCAATAGTATCAGTAGCTGTAAATGTTATATCACCATCTACATGTAAGTTTGGTGCCTCTATCTCATGAGGGGTATCAAATGAAGCATGCGTTGTGTCATGATCCGGTACTGGGATTGAATCTCCTAATGGGAAATACAACCAATCTACCTTTATAGCATGCTTGCACATGTTGCCGCGAATAGACCAAGGGAAATCACACGCTATAAAATTTGCACGATACCAGGTGACAAGGTATTTCTTATGAGGATTTGTTTGACTCCTCACCCAATAGGCATGTGATATACTCTCATGAGGGAAACAATCACTGTCCGGGATTCTTTTTGCTCTTTCCATTGAAGATTCAAGCTGCTTCTCTTTTCTATAATTGTTCAAGTAACCTTCTTCTTTCAAAATTTCTTTGAACCGATACACAGGTTCGACATTTGTCAAGAGCACATATAATAACCAGTCCATTCGACGGTCACATTTCTTCCGTCGATCAGAGAGAAATTTGGTCTTCAAGTAACAATGGTAGGACTCTACAGCATTGTTGGTCTCTTGATTTGCATGCGGAAAATCATGACATCCTTTCACCCACATCCCTGAAAGTAAAAAAAAAGTCAACGAAAATATATGGTAATCATGAAACACTTAAGCAAAAACACAAGAAAGAGTCGTCTGCACTTACGAAACTTATCACCGGAAAACCAATTCTTTTCGGGATAGTACAGGAATTTACTCTCGTCAGCAAATTCATCTTTAAATCCTTCTATTGCAGCAGTCACATCATCGTTGGAACAATACTTCATAATATAACCTAACTTACTGAACATTGCACTTGCCATGTCTGGACTAGTGGCCAAGTTATTGACGTTTTTTAGCCATGCCCTACGTACATGCCAAACACACAATATAAATTTGCACTGTGTCACCCTCCTGCAATGTTCGATGGGTTAAAGTGACACTTTTTCATAAAAAAGATAAGTTAAAATGAATAGTAATGATAATGAATATACCTCAATGCATCTATCTCAGCGAATGCATCATCAACCATGAAGGCATTGGGTTTCCAATCAGGACAGAGCTGGTAACACCTATTCATAAGCTGCTCCAACCAAAGTGCAATATCTTCAGTTGTATTCCGCGATGAAAGAACCCATGCAACAGGAACCCCACTTTGTTGTGCATCAAACACAACTAGTGTGGAAAGCTGGTACTGCCACACTCAAACAAGATAGGAAGTGAAAAATGTTTTTTATTAAATAAATTGAATGGCTTAATATTGGATAATCATATTAAAAAAACACAAACAACACACATACCCCGTATCTATTAGTGCTACACGTTGAGTCCATGGCTATTAAGCTGTTATGACATAGCTTAACCATTGTCTCTAGCATCCATTTCGTTTGGATTCCAATTATGAAAGGCACGCCTGCATCATTGGGCTTTTGGAAGAAGAAAAAATCCTCTTTACGTTTTTGGTACCAAATAGAAACACTCATCTCATCCTTTTTGTGGAGTTGATAGTTTCCTTTGCTCAACCGATAGTAGATGTTTGCAACATCCTTTCTGCTCAAGAAGAAATCCCTATCCCGAGCTGTCCCATCCAAGTTAATGTGTTTGTTTATGTGCATTTTGCAAACTGAGTCAACTGGCACCTCCAAAAAAAAACAACTTTCGACATACGAGACTATGTCCTTTGAGAGCTTAGGCTTATGCAGAGACCTAGCCTCGCCTGAAGTGTCATGCAAACCATGACAAGGCCATCCTTGTTTGTCTTCATGCTCATATAGATTATATGTCAATATCACAGCCTCAGGATTTTGAACCATAACCTTAACTATAAAATGGCATTGGCAACCTCGTTTCTTGGCAAACGAGGCCCTACGTTTAGCTGGTTCTTCTCTTTTGTCCTCCGGACCATAACAACATGCATAACTACATAAAAAAGAAATTCCAGTGTCAGTACAGACAACAAATTATAAATGGGATATCATTAACTACATATAAATAATACATTCTTGAGATACTTACACTTCATAACTCAATGAAGCAGTGTCATTTTGCCCTGATTCTTTCTTTTTTCGTCGGATGAAACTACATGGAGCATCGGGGTTCATTTCTTCCCCCCTAATGAATTCGGATACTCTATGGGACGGGATTTTTGCAACATGATCAAAACATCCATTTGACCGAGCAATTTAAGACCAAATAATATCTTTGGAGGAAAAGGTGACCATGTGTTTAGAGTCTTGCAATTCAAGTTGGATGATAGCCTGCCATTTGCCTTGCTTGCCCATTTTGAATAAATTCCTACAAACAATGTGCAAACACATTACTGAAAATAATGTCCAGAATGGTTGAAGCAAACACCACAAACCTACAACCCTATTAGTGCTGCTAAGAGTTTCAAATTGTCTTAGAAACTGATTAGTAAAGAAAGGATTTTTGTATGGAATCCCCAATGGCCAAGGGAGGCAGTAGGTACATAACATTATTGCTGTTGTTTTAGTTTCTATTGTTGCTGCTGTGTGCAATTATCAATTTCCAGATTTCTTTCTAAATAAAAAGAAAAGAAAAAATCAGATTGCAAATAAACCTTAGTGAGTGATCAGTGTGGTATTCTATGCAAATAAAAGCAAAGCTTTAAGGGTATATCATAGCCAGCAAAAGTGTGTTAGGTTTTTCTCTTTGATTGATTGATTTCTACTATAGTTTATTGTACTTTCCTCATTTATGTCTGAGTAGCAAACTAACAGTTTGTTCATGCTGACAATGGCTCTACCTCTTTAAGTTTCCACTGTGGGGATCTCTTATTCGGGGAAGACTTCACAGGTCATTATTCTACAAAGGAAGGTTATTCAGAAATCTAAAAATTTAAAACTCACTCTGAATGATCTCCATGCTCTTCTTTGTAGAACATGATTTGGATCCCTATCTCTCCAAAATCCAATGCATAAGTAGCTTCTTTATATCCTGGATTTACAGTATAGAAGTACTGAACAGTGGATCATATCGCAGAGGAGTCATTTACTATTCTTTGATGGAGCAGCAAAAGGAGCAACAAATAACATTGCGGAAAACTTAGTGGCTCATCAGGGAATTGATCTATTAGGGAAGACACCTGTGAGAAAAATCAGATGCATAGGAGATTCACAGGTGGTAATATCTGCTTTACTTCAGATAAGCCCCCCAAAAACCTTCAAATGGCCTAACTGATTCAGAATGTATGGTGTAGCTGGATCAATTAGTGTATTTGGATCAATTTGCTGAGAGGAATTTGGCATGTTTCAAGGGCCTTTGACAAGCACTCTCAAACTGTAAACCTCCTCATTATATTAGATAATATGATGGTGATCCTACTTCTTTTTATAAACTTTTGTTTGCAAGTTCTTGGATCACATTTGTTGCTGATATACAATCAAAACTTTCATTATGCAGGTTTGTATTTGTTACTGCTTCATTTCTACACTTTTGATTGTGCATAAGTTCTTTTTTACAAGGAAGAAATCTTCACGTCCAAGGATGAGATTTGACTACTATGCATGATCTTCCATGAGAAGGAGCCCTTTCCAAATTAAAGCATTGTCCCT
>LPNX010821531.1:79518-123420 GCA_001517045.1 Pseudotsuga menziesii | reverse complement strand
ATATATATATATATATATTTCTTTGTGTAAAATTGAAATTTCATTTTATTAAGATTATAAAATATTATATAGTGAAATTCATCACATAATATAAATTATATAGTTGTTCTTAATTGATTATTATTTGACAATTTTAAATAAATAATTTATTTTCTCTAAATTTTATTATTAAAATGAAATTGTTATAACAAAACATGGTATAATACTAAAATTTTATTAATAAAATTGAAATTTTTAATTTATTTTATTAAGATTATAATTTATTATATAATGATTATCATATAAATTATATAGGTTTTTTAATTGATTAATGTTTGATAATTTTGAATAAATAATTTATTTCTATAGATTTTATTATTAAAATGAAATTGTTATGATAAAACATGGTATAATATTTTTCTTCATATAATTGACTAATTGACAATTTTAAGTAAATATTTTATTATTAAAATAAAATTATTTATATCTTTATAAAATAATTTAATATGTATTTTTATTCAAAGTTGAATTACATTTATCCTAAGTATTATACACTTCAACATTTTATTAAATTTTTATGAAATTATTTGAATAATTAGAAAAACTTTTTTTATAGAATCATAATACCAAAATATAGGTTGGTCACTTAAACCTAACTCCTCATAGTCATGGGTTCACATACATTACTTTGAATCATAAACTTATATATATTTGCTAAAATAAAAACATATATCTAGATAAATTTGATAGCTATACACTTTGAAGACCAAAGCATCCAAACTAGAAAAGCCTTCCTACAAAAGTGTATGCACTTCATGTGTGCATAGTCTTCACTTGATTATATATATATATATATATATATATCCTTCTTCAATCAAAATGATAAGTATCTATGTATATGGTTGGGTCCAAGAAAAAATGCCCTTAGTGGCTAAACAATGTCCGCACAATATTTTACATTCTTCTTGGAGTCTAAAAATGCTTAGACACGACCTTCTTGGATTAGAAAAAAAAATGCCCCCTTAGTCTTCACTTTTTTACAATTTAAAAAAAAATGTTTAGACACAACCTTCTTGGAATCTAAAAAAAATGCTTGCATAGTCTTCACTTCTTCACAATTTTAAAAGGAAAAAATCTTTGCACACCCTTTTTAGAGTCTCCTAGAATCTATAGTCTATAGTCTTCACTCAATGCGGGTTGAGCGTTTTATAGATCATTCCAGCCATATAACTTTGATTGCTTTGTGTCTCTCTTATAGTATTTTTGTTCCTTTTTGTTTATGCCTCTCAATATCGTTATGATGTGGGCTTTCTATCTTTATTTGTATTTAATTTGAATGTATATATATATATATATATATATATATATATATATATATATATAAGTTAAAACCTTTGGCTTGTAATTTTAGCCTCCTTCCACACACACTCTATACTTGTGTTTGTTTTATATATTTCTAGCCTTTTGGAACATTGAATATCTATTAGACATGATGTGTTTGTTTCTTATAGCCTCTTTTAGTTTGAATCCATCAAACATTAGCTTGGGAGTTGTTGGGTTGATTATTCTATTAAAAAACACAATTATAGATTAAAAATTGACAAAAAAGAATGCTTTGGGTGATTGAATTACCTGGTTGGATGATAATTCACCAGTGGAATCTCCTCCCCTCCGACTAAATCAGCTCCTCCAACAATCCCAAGCACTTAATTTGCTCCAAAACGCTCCTAATCGTCGTTGTTTTCACATTCCTGATAGGTAAAATAAGCCGCGGGTTTCAGGCCTATGTATATAAATTATTTTTAGTTTTCCAAATCACATACATGTTTTAGAACTACAGATCGCAAGCGCGTTTTACAGTTATATAACGCATAGGCGATATGGTTTCCTATCCTACATGCCCCATGACATGTCAGGCTTGAGTTGAACCATAGCAAGTGCTATGTAGGAGAAACGTGTTGTATTTTCTGGTAACGTGATAGTGTTTTTGAAAACTAGGATTGCATTTAAAAGGTCCCTCATCTTCTTGCACTGACCCTAATATGGAATAGTAATATGCAATTGGTATTTTTGGGGTCTAACTTTGAGCTTTCAAAGATTTTGTGTATTAAATTTAATACATGAAAATGTTGGATTATTTTTTTTTCTAACTTTGAGCTTTCAAAGATTTTGAGTTTTAAGTTTAATAGATAAAGATACTAGCCTTAGCCTTGGCCTTTGCACTCTATGGACTCCCTCTTTACCTTTTTCTTTCCCTTAAAAAGGTATATATCTTTCGGTTTTGTCATCCGAATCCTGTTATGTACCTTTTATCATCTTAGTCCTTAAGAAATATTCACCCCAATGATACAAAACGCATTATATTGACATCATGGATACTAATAATTAATAATTTAGTTGGTATAGTAAGTCATCCGAGCCAAAAATATAGGACATTCTTTCTTTTAGCATGACTGCTTTAAGCGGCCTTATTTTTTTATTTTATTTTGTCTCTTCGCGAAGTTTGAGGGTCCAAATAATTAGAGGGCCATATCTTTCTCGCAATTACTCATTTACCAAACATATTTTTATGAGGTATCTGGCAATAAAATTAGGTTAATCGTAAAGAAATTAGTCTTCATTATTATTGTCTGTGGAACTAAATATTGTGCCTCAAACTTTTTATATATATATTTTTATCGTATATATTCGTTGCACGTGAAAGGTGATGTACAGTTTGTATTTGCAAGGAAATAAAACTTAATTGTCATCATTGTTGAGAATTAATTCTTTTGAAGTTCATTGAATGCTTTGAAAACACAAACGTAACTTTGACTGAAAAATTTGCATTCTCCATTTTGAAAGATAAATATTCGCACTGCATTATGAATCGTTTTAAATTCAGGGACTAATAATGATGTTCTAGGAAATTAGTTTCAGTAAATTAGCTCAACGATAACAATAACCAGCAGACTGGTTATTGTCGGCGTGCCTGGTTATTGTTCACCAAAAATATAACGTCCTTCTCGGAAAAAAAAAACAAACATTAACCATCTCCGCAAAGCGTAACCCTACGTTTTTTTTTAATCTCTTCGTTATTTTTTATTTCATCCTATATAATTTTAAATTTGGTTAAAAAATAATAAATAAATTATGAAATAGTGAAAATTGTATAAAGACTAAGTTGTATAAATACCACACATTCCAGGATAAAAATTTCAAAGGACCGTCACATGCAAAGGAGAATAACACGAAAACCTTTAGTTGGTCACCATATCACTATCTGGAGTAAACTTTTTACCCGATCAATTGCATCGATCGGACCACCAGTAACGCGTGATGTGACAGCTCACGCGAGACAAGTCGTCCAATAGGTGCAAATGGTCGGGTAGAAAGGTTACTCCCATTATTATGTCCCTGCCTGAGGGGATATATATGAATCGCTCAAGGCGATTATCAGAAGCAATTTGTTGCAATTTTAAAAAATCATAGAATTTTTCCTATAGTTTGTATTAAATACTTTTTGGGAATTATTTAAATATTAATTAATCTTGCTTTTTATTGGTTTATACAGGTGACGTAGGCATGGGACTTTGTGCCCCAAGACCCGACGGCGGGCTAACGTCAGCAGCATTAACTCAGTCAGGTGGATCAGTCAGGTGGATTAGTTGAGAGTTTGGCATAAATTTTTGTGTGTTTTGTAAAGTTTATCGAAGTGATGGGCGAGATATGTTCATTGCTTATCATGACCCCAAGCACGTTCCCCACGCACGCCGAGGTAACGTCAATCAAACCCTCCAGACCCATCTTTTCCGATCCCTGGTTTTTACTGTTCCGCGTTTTATTTTATTTTCACGTTCCTGACATGACGATGGTACTGGATGTTGGTTTGGTGTTCAAATGAATATATAGTTGCAGGGCTTGGAATCAAAGAATTGCTGCCAGCATATCTTGATCCGAATCTGCAAGAACAAGACTTGATCACAGGCGTTAGCTTTGCCTCGGCGGGATCGGGATTAGACAATCTCACCGCTACCACTTTAGTAATACCCTGCATACTCGAATGAAATGCAAATAGTATTTGAAAGTCCATGTTTTCGCATAAAATTAGTAGTAGATTTATCCGTATTCGAACTTTTATATTTTTTGTGTGCTTTGACCGTTAAATCCAGCAAATTAGATAAGACATAGTTTTCATTCAAATAGTCTGTTATATTCACCAGGCTTCTTAATACTCGAAAGTGGCTTAATTATTTTTGGACGATCTGAATTGCGCAGTCGGTGATTCCAGTATGGAAAGAAGTCGAATATTTCAAGGAATATCGAACTCGGTTGGCCAGGGTGGTGGGAGGAGTAGAGAACGCTGTCAAGGTATTGAATACATCAGTGGCGTTTATCAGCATTGGCACCAACAAATTTATTGCAGATTATTTTCGGGAACCAACTCATCCATCGCAGTTTACAGTTTCCCAATACACAGATTTCCTATTGCACACATTGTCTGCATATATTAAGGTTCAAATATTTTCCCTCAAATCTCTGTAATCCAAACAATTGCCACTGGATATTCCATATAATTATATTGGAATTATTGTTGCAGGAGCTGTATAGTTTAGATGTGCGTAGGATTGGGATAATAAACCTTCCTCCTTTAGGTTGTCTACCGTTTCAAAAAACGCTGAGAATGAAAGAAGGGAGGGAATGCGTAGAGGAATTAAACACGGCTGCAGCTGAATTCAACGCCAAACTTATATCCATCATTGAGGGACTGAAACCAGAGCTCACTGGACTCAAAGTTATTTCTCTCAACTATTATGGCATTGTCTTAGACGCTATACAACATCCAGCCAAATGTGGTATGGTTCAGTTTTATTGTTTTGTGAAGTTGCAAAGAATTTTTCCATATGATCAGATTTGAGGGGGTTCATTTTGCAGGGTTTGAAGTTACTGGATGACCTTGCTGTGCCACTGGTGACGAATCCACTTATCTCTGCAACAAGGTGATACCATTCGCATGCAGTGATGCCTCCAAATATGTATTCTTCGATTCAGTCCATCTTACTCAAAAGTCATATTCAATCATCTCTCAGGCATTTCTAAGCCAAATAGGTCCCGGCTTTTACTAATAACTGACAAAGGAATCGATTGTTTATTCTTTTGATCTTTGCATTTATGACTCTTAATTACTCTTTTGATCCTTGCATTTATGATTCTTAGTCTGCGTATGAAACAAGCAATCAAGTTCAATGTCTGCCAAAGCAAACTGACATAGTCGTAGCTTTAGTTCTACTGCACACCACCTTGGTTGTTACGAGATTTATTGTTACGTTGGGCTGGCACTGAGGTTTTCTGCAACACAGAATGAGTATGACTCTAGATAAAATTGGAGAAGATATGGATCCAACTTTACATGAACTGCCGGATTTTCCTCCACCCCCTGAAACTCCATTAGAACCCATGGAATTCTTGGCTCGTTCATGGAGTATTTCTGCTCTAGATGTTTGTAGAGCTCTGGTGCCATTGAAGTTACAATGTGAAGAGGATGTCGAAGCAGGAGAATTAACAAATTCTAAGGTCGAAGAATGGCATCCTTTTATTGTGGGTTCTTCAGAACAAACTTCACAGTTGGTTATGGACAACATTCTTTCACAGTCTGTAAGTATTTATGCAATATTCGTTCATTTTGTTTAAGAAATAAGCATTGAAGTTATTATATATCTGATTGGGGTCCCTACATGTTTTGCAGGTGAGTAAACAAGCTAAGGCGCCGGAGAAATCCTGGCGGGTCAAAGCTGAAAAGAAGGGCAAGAAAAAAGACAAGTACTGTGCTCAGAATGTTGATGTACAGGCCGCTATGTCAGTGGGAGGAGTGGCTGCGGTTGTGGCTGCCGTGGCGACTGCAATGGCGCGTTTTCAGGATGATAGGGGCTAGTCGAAGACGAGCATGGCCGTGGCATCGGCTGCTGCCCTCGTTGCAGCACAGTGTGTCGAGAAGGCAGTGGCCATGGGAGCTGATCGCCATCAACTGGCTTCTCTCCTTACTTCTACTGTTAATGTTAAGACACCTGGAGATATCATCACTTTGACAGTAGGAGCAGCTATAGGTATTGCTACTCTGAGGAGCTGGTGTTTCTTGTTCAGAGTTCTAAAAATCTGAGGAGCTGGTGTTTCTTGTTCAGAGTTCTGAAAATCTAAGGAGTTGGTGTATTTTGGAAACATCCATATATATAACAGCTGGTTGATTGGTAGCTAAATAAATATGTTTGATGGGTAGCAACTAAGAAGTGTGTTTTGTGTTTTCTACCAACATTTATGATTGATTGGTTTCCAGATAAATGTGTTTACTGGATTGTTCTTGATCTGTAGGTTGTGTTTCTTATTAACAACTAACATTGATCTGACAGTTGATTTAACCATGGCCAGATGAATATGGTTGTAATGTCTATTTGATTGGGCTATTTTTTCCAATAGTTATCTTTATGAGCACTCAATATCCAACTTGTAGGACTCCAACATGGTGAATATGAACTATTGAATTGATTTATATATAAGATCCAACGGTTCACATCCACCCCTTGACATTAAATTAAATGCTGCACTGCAGGTGAATATTGAACACCATCCTTTTGTGATGGCTGTGAAACAATACCTATCTTGTGAATTCTTAGAATTGCTCTTATCTTTATCTTGTTGCTTACAATAAAATCTCCTTTTTCAACCTTTTTCTTTTGGTGTCACAGTTGTTTGGATATATTCTATATAACATGTTCTGACAGGCTTCCTCTTCCCTAATTTGTTTCAACAGCTCTACGTGGAGCAGCAGCCATTTCAAGCCAGCTCTAGGTTTAAGAGTCATGTATATTTTTCAAGCCATTTCCATTCCACCATAGAAAAATTCAAAAACCCATCATCAAACTTCAAATTCTCAGCCTCTCTTCAACTCGTCTAATGCAAGATGTGTAAAGAATCACACAAGACATGTAGATTAAGTTCCCATGAATAGAAAGAAGTGAGGTATATAACTGGAATGCATTGTTCAACACCAGGGCAGAGAGCATACATTGTAACATCTATGAGAGGAGGGATCACCATGGAAATAGCAGTGCAGTGCAAGAAAACAGTGAATAATAGGTGAGCCATCAACCCCCAACATTCATGCCAACAATTTTGTGTCATCTTCAACTTCAAGAGATATATCACTGTATCCAACACTATTTCCTCACCAGTTACAACATTGCATGCATGGGAAGATCATGAAAGAAAAAAGTGATGCTGTTTTCTGCAGAACATTGGGCACATTTTGTGTGAACATTGACTCTAAAGCTGAAAGTGGTATTATCTTTTGCATTTTTTATGGAAACAAATGTTTGCATGAAAAGGATGAGAATTTGGAGGAAGCAACTATGGATGGATTATTAGTGGAATGCAGAGCAATGAAAGTTTTTGTCTCACACGCTTCCTACTTCCTACTCCTTTTTCATAGAGGTGGCAGCAGTGGGGGGTATGCTATCTCTGAGATAGAGGCTCATCGAGATGGTCTTCCAAATGTCTTTGCCCTTGATGGTCTTCCAAACATCTCGGCCCTTGCTGAGTGACAAGTTACTGGTATATCTGACCTGCAAGCTGTTGGATATACCCTCGAGAGCTTGGTGTTCCCATGGTAAAAAAAAACATTGACCTTAGATGTTTACAAGAAAACTTAGAACTGGTAGAGTGGTCCCAATTTAACAAAGTAAAATTTTCAAATTAATGAGCAAACGGTGGCTATCTGTCTGGATTGTGGTCGGTATGACCAAAAGGTGGCTATCTGTCTGGATTGTGGTCGGTATGGGGCTTGGTCAGGTAACTAAGCCAAATTCAAACTAAACGATGTAAAGAGTTTGGATATGTGCCTAAAAGAGTTTAAAATTTGGAGTAACCCCAACGAATTGATCTCCATGTCTGATGCACTTAACAAAATATGAGAATATTCATAATATCTTAATCACGCTTACCAATTAGCATCTCTCCAATTCCGTTGTAGTTGGGTATGAATACTGCTTGTATTGGACTGAAATTTTGTTAAAGAAAGTTTTATAGAACATTTTGATAATTACTTGCATCTCAAATTTTACATGCTTAATACAAACATTCAAATACATTCCTGAGCTTCCTGTGCCATCATGCATACAAAGTAAAAGCTGATTTGATGCATTCAAGCAATATTGTGTACACCAGTCCAAAATCATTACTTTTAGAGAGAATTTTTTCACAATAGAAATTGTCAGAAGAAGAGATTACCAAGACAGTACCACAGTCAACATGTAAAGTTTCAATTGAGCATTGTAATATATACATCATGCACAATCACAATAATTGTACAAACCGCCATCACAGACAAGTCAAAAATAATACTACAGTGTGGACACATACGTGTCTATGCTTGCAACATAACGCACAGTTAAAAACTTTTCCTTTTTCGCATTGTTCTGTCCAATGCTCTAATTGTTCTACCATCTCTATCACTAGCAATTTGGCCATGAATTCTACCGTGCAATTCCCCATGTAAACATAATTGAATTTAAGTGTTTGTTCGATCTCATTGTACAGATGCGTTTACTGCTTCATGTCCAGTTTTTAATCTCTAGTTCCAAGGTGTATGAACAAATTTTGTTTTTTTTCCCATGACTGGGAATGTCAATGAATCCAAGTATCTTGGAAGGATCGACTTGTGCTACCTGCCTACCTCAATCTGTCTCCCATTTGGCAAAATAGTTACGTGGGCGATTCTATGAAATTATCCATTTTCCAATACGTACTAGTGAAGTAATGCCCATAAAATGCATTTACAGTTAAACTGAACCATCACGAGCCATTTAATGGATTGCAGAAACCTTATCTGTGCTTTGGATTCCATGAATACGGGAAGTTAGACACCTAAATATAATCAAAGACCAGATGTCAATGAATGAAACATTTCATATTCACTTTTCAATGAAACATCGAAAATAGTAGAGTAGGAGGCCTTGGGACGCGCAGCCTAGCTATTAATAAGTCTGGAAAAAAAGTTGAATCTCAGATCACTGAGCATCTCGGCATTCTGCATTTTGCATTTCAATGGAGGAAATAGGATCAGGGGATCCAGTTTTAGATCTCAAAATCAAAGTGCAGAAGTCGTTCCTTGTGTTTCCCGGTGAAGAAACAGAAAGAAGATTCTTGTTCCTCTCTAACTTCAACCAGAATTTGGTGTTTACGGTGGAGACCCTCCATTTCTTTGGTAAATTAGGAGGCCGGGATGACGTCGCTGAGATAGTTTCCAGCGCTCTGAGAAAATTGCGGGTTCCCTATGACTACACAGCAGGGAGACTCGCTCTCAATTACGAAGAGGGTCGGCTTGAAATCGACTGTAATGGTGAAGGAGCACTTTTCACTGTTGCCACGAGTGAGCTAACATTGGCTCAGCTACCAGATATCGAGTATCCAAATCCAGCATTTTCCCAACTCATTTTGTAGGAGTATGGAGCTCAGAAGCTACAAGATTTGCCTCTTTTGTTCATACAGGTGTGTATATATTTCCATGCGCTCACTCGTAAACTGTATGGTGATATAGTTGCTTATTTATTCCCAAAAAAGACATGAAATTTTACTATGGAAACCTGTAGGATAAAGTTATAAACCATGGTACTAGTTTAAAAAACCAAAAAGTCAGTTTAGGTATACATTTTCTTGCATACTGTCGCAGCATGCTTAGGGTGAAAAGTTGGGGTGATATGACCTTTAGTCGTCAAACTCATCTTGGGACCTGGCTCATTGGCTCATTTAATGGACCATAGTATATATAAATTTATAAATCTTATATATATGAATGGCATTGGTGAAGAGCGAGAGTTTTTCACCAAATTTAATTATAAATCCTATATATATAAATGGCGTTGGTGAAGCCAGATTTTTTCACCAAATTTAATTATAAATCCATATATAATTAGTTTAGAACAGAGAATTCTTAATGCTGATTCTTCCTTGCCATTTTTCATTTGGTCGGACTCTTCATGTAAGATCGAGGAGTCCTAGGCTAAGGTTTTCAGTCTTTTTCCTTTCTCTGACAAGAGAAACGATGGATATGGAAACCGATTGTTTGGAGTCTAGAGAAACGATGAATATCGAAACTGACTATTTGGAGTCTAGAGAAACGATGAATATCAAAACTGACTATTTGGAGTCTTTTGCGCAAGTACAACTACTATATCATGAGGTTTATCATTTATTTACATTCAGTAATTCTTGTTTTAATTTCCATGCTAATACTAGTCATGGTTACAGTAAAGCGAGGAGGGTTCTCTCCGAGGGTTCTCTCAAAGCCCTTGATTCTTTGTGTAGTCTTAGAAGCCTTTGAAAAATTTAACTATAAGGCTTTTGTAAATGTGTGTTCAAAGTTTCAGTTTTTTTTAATAATTAACTCTCATATTTAAATTTATTTGTCTTATAGCAATAACTATTAACAATAGCGGGGACATTGCCATGTCGTGGCTCTTGTTATGCACATATGAATCTGCATGAATATTAAAATACTTATTGCGCCATCTATCATTTCGGAAGTAAATATAATTGCAAGAGAATTTTAAGCGAGCAATTTGTATTTCAAGTTTATTTGTTTTTTTATTCTGCCTAAAATTACACAACATGGTTCTGCCACAAGTTGTCTAGAAATTACATCAATTCATCGTATTATAAAATTGTGATTAAAACAACCAAATAAAATTGGGTTAACAAATTGGAAATTATTAAACTAAGAGGGTGCACAATTTGCTACGTGTGCACAATTTGTTACATTCAAACAATACAACATGATGCAACGCGGACTCCAAGAGGGAACCACCATGGCCACGTTTAAGCCTGCCGAGCTTATCCAGCATGTACATTCATGCTGGATAAGCCACCTGGCGTGGGTCCCTACATCCTCAGTTAACGGAATTTTTCAAAACTAGGCCTACTTCGGCAAGCCTGTCCGCCTCTGTCCTGCTGCCACTGCCACTTGCCACTGAAGGACGTAAAGAAATGCATTAATGTTTTCACCTATCAATTCCAGTTCAATCCTCAAACCTCTACCTCTACCACCATCGACTGGATTCTCTCGGGAGGCCAGGCTCTGTATGCCTATGGGCTACAGGGGAATTAAAAACCACCTTGCCTTGATATACACCGTATAACTCGTGTTACAACCTCAGAGTTCTCTTACCTGGGCAGCCATATAGTATTTTCCCACAGTCGGGTTTGCCATGAGAAGAACATTTGTACTCTCGCCCGAAGAGATGAAGACTACATTGGTCAAATATCCTCAATCATCCGCTGCGAGATAACTATTATCCTCCCGGCCGAGCTTGGACCAAATAATTGCAGTTACTTGGTGCAAATAGAAAGGGATAATGTAATCTCGACATCTTTCTCATGGAGCATCAGTAACTGCCAGGATTTGTCCTCATAAATGTTATAGATGATATATATAAAATTGAGTATGTATTTCTAACATAAATAGTTATATAACAAGATATCCATGTACAACATAGTTAACATAAATGACCACATATAAATAGCCAAACAAGATTATGTGAAGGATATACCAGTTCTGATTTAACAAAAAATTGTAAGCAAGCAACTTATATCCCAATTAGAGAGTTGTTGGATCAAGAAAAAAATGGACAACTAACATCTTAGGTAAGTACATAGGATTGAGTATTATATTATAAGTTGCTTACTCTCTTTCCAATTTTCACTAGCTTCGAACAACACATTTAAGCGCTATAATTTTTCATTGTTTTTGCACCAAACATTAATAACCTTAAAGCGGTTAGATTTGGAGATGGTCGTTTATGGTTCAAATTCATTCGTCGTTTTTTAAACTAAGTATTCAAGTAGGAGATGATTTGAATTATAGTAGAGGTCAGGGAAATCAAGTGAGTATTCAAATGTTAGGTTATCCGATATTCTTAAGTTTATTACTCTTGGTGGCAGTTCTCATAGAATAAATCTAGACCCTTGAAATAGAACTAGAGTTTGAGAGATTATTTATGCATGGTATCATCTCTTGTATTCATTCTAAACCATTTAGGGTATCTCGTAGTTGTATTCACTGCCTACCTTTTTTATGAAAAGAGGCGAAGTAGTTATTGCATAGGGGGTTGCATTATCTATTTTTGAACTCTTGGATGTGATTGAAAACCCTGTTTCTACCAACTCAACGGATATGAAGAATGCTTCCAGAGTACCCAATAGGAAACAAGATGCGTTTGATAGCCACCAAAACCGCTCTTCATTCCACTATTGTTTAAAACTTGCATCACTAGCCCATCGATATTCTAGAAAGCTCATTCCATGCAGGAAACACATTGCTGATAGAAACTAAATATTCTCGGTGTCTGAAATCTATATGAATTTCCATGACGAAATTAAATTATAAGATTTCAAAAGAAAACTTGAATGGTAGTATAAAGAATCTGAATAAGCTAAAAAATGAGCATGAGATAAAATACCTTGGGAGTAAGTGATCTGGCAGATAATAAACAAGCACCATGTAATATGGCATACAATACCACGAACACTGAAATGCCTACATCTAAAACATGCAATTGTAAATATAAATGATTCTTTGCAAAAACATGAGCCTTTGGAAGCCATAAAACAGAGGTGAGGATCGACAGAGTAGAACGTTAACCAACCCACAAGCTATATGTTTCCTTTGTGTTAAACGATCCACGACAATGGCAAAGGCCACACCCTTAAATGCAGGTCGAGTAGGAAAAAAGTAAATAGACCTCTATCCCAGACAGTGTATCTTGAATCTTGTCAATAAATCTTATGTACTAGAGCCATACCTCCATCCAATCTATTACATCATTGTAACCATGTACATTGCATTAAAAGATTAATATCATTTTATTCCTTCCCATCATATTATTAAGATTAAACACAAAATTTGAGAGGCACTAACCACTAACAAAACTTACATAACATATCCAACGTTAAAGTCCTCCAGCATATAAAGAATTCAAAGTAAAATCTCCAAAATCCAACTAGTTTTGAGTATATATTTAAAACTCAGGAAACTATAATTTTATCCAACAGATATGCCCTCATTGTTCAGTCATTTAGTATAGATCTCAAGAGTAGTCACAAGCATGACAAAGTAATGCATAATCAACCATTTCAACAGTGAGAACTTCCACCTAAGGGGAATTAAAAAATTGGCATGATCCTTCATTGATTTCTCTTTCACTTTCACTAATTGCAGATCCTTCTTTTCACCTTTCAGATGGGTTCGAAATAGCACCAACTTCTAGCTCTTGAGGTGCAGGATCCTGAAGAAAAAAAAAATTTCCTCTTCTGATTTGAAATGGGATATGGTTGGAGGTAATTATGTTGCATGGATCAAATTAGATAGAGTTAAAGAGCTAGTTACCGGAGAGTGCAAAACCCATTGTATCCAACAAGCTTTCGAAAAAGTTACAGCAGTAAAACAGAAAAAGAAAAAGAAAATGATGGAAATCAAATGTGTAGAATTGACAGCACCTTAGAATATACAATGTGAGTTTTTCTTTGTTGTTCTTGCTTCTTGGAAATGGGTTGAGATAAAAGCATTAGTTGCAACAAGAACAATTAATGCTTTAATCTATTGTGAATTCTAAAGTGTTAATATCTTGTTGTTGCTTGTAGCTTTTGGTGTACGTATGGGCCAGATGACCACCGAGAGATTGACAAACTACCCGTTGATATATCCAAAGTTCCTACACATGGTAAGGGGAGACTTCCAGGTTGTAAGCATATAAAATGTGGTTGTCTTTGTCATTTTAGTATCTGCATACTTAAGAAGGCCCCACAAGGCTTCCTAATCACTTATAGTGAGATGAATCATATAGATAATCGGGGTAAACCTTGCCATGGACAAGAGGTTGTTGATTTTGTAGGTACAAGGGCATACCATGCACCTCATATCAGCAAAGAACTATGTCAATGGGTAGAAAGATGTTGGCTTTTGGGGATGTCTGCTGAATGTATACGTCAAAAACATCGTGAATTAGTGCATGATAAAGTATCTTCTTTTGAAATAGAGTTTTATCGAAATGATTTTCTTTCACGTGATGACATTGGCAATATAGAGAGAAAATTGAAACATGCCCAAAGTGTGTGTATATGGCAAGCTGCAAACCCTGATAAAGTGTTCTACTACTCTAAGTTTGAAAAAACCGTAGATGATGAGAGTCACACACAATTCATTGCAGGCATCCAACTACCATTACAGCTGGAATGAATGAGGAAATATGGTCATGATAGTATATTAGCAATGGACTCTACATTTGGAACAAATTGTTTTAAGGTATGATTATATATCATGTATGTACTTTTTCTTCTGTCATTTATTATTTATAATATGATTCAATCATGTAGTGATGTCATATTTATTTGTGTGCAGTTCCAACTTTATACATTATTGGCATTTGATTCCCAACATAATGGTGTTCCTGTGGCATGGGTCATCATGTCAATATCTATGACCTCGGATATTTCCAAATGGATGGAAACACTACTTCTTAAAGTATGCATGGGTATGTTGGAATGAAAATTGAATGCATTCATGATAGACGATGCAGCGGTGAAGATTGGTGCAATTAGGTACATATAGCTAGTAGGGTGTTTTTTTCCCTTTTCTCGAAATAAAATGTTTCACACAATTTTAAAGACACATTATACAAATAGGAATATATTTTTAACGTTGTGTAACATATTTATCCAATAGGGTGACATTTCAATGTGAAGTCTACTTTTGCAATTGGCATGTCAGAAGGGCATGGTTAAAAAAAATTGTCATGAAAGTCAAGGATGACACTACAAGGCGTTCGATGTTTAAATGTTTAGGCGACATTATGCACAACCACAAAAATGCAGATTCTGCTCTTGAGGAGGCCAATAGGTTTCTAAATGAATTCAAAGAAGAAAATGCCTTTGTTGAGTACTTTCGAGCACGATGGTTGGACAAAATAGGTTTGGGTTCATACTATAATATCTAGATATTTTTCTTTAATGAATAGCATATGGATAATCCTCAACTGCTATGCAATATTTTCTATAGTTTTATATTTCACATACTTTCAGATTTCAAATTTCATGTTTTCACAATAAATTCAAATTTTTCTAGCTATTTCTTTCACTCTTATCATATGTGTTTAGCCTACTAGCATGTTATATATTTATTAGCTTGTGTCCTTTGAAGTTTATCAGGAATGTGGGAAAAATGTTTCCATACTTTAAATCCTGCTAGACAAGAAACACATGGGACCATTGAGTCATACCATTCACACTTGAAAAATGTATTTTTAAGGTCAATACAATCAGCTTCCCATCGGCGAGTAGATTGGTTGGTGCATCAATTGATAATAGTGGTCCACATTTTTTATTGGTGGTGTGAATGCGGAAAGCAAAATGGTTTCCATAGAAATTTTAGAGTGGAGAAAATAGAAGCTCAGTCCACGATAAGAGCACAATCTATTCCAGATGATAACGGTACACTGCACCAGTTGGATCCTTCGATGGCATGGGTGCAAAGCCAACATGATGAGATGAAAATATATATGGTATGGAAATCAGGTCCAAACTTTGCTATGTGCGATTGCAACTGGGAAAAAAATGGATATTTGTGCAAACATGTCATTAAGGTTACCATGATGAGGGATCAAAACAGGTTGCAACAAGAAGAGATAGAAATAAGAATTGATGAAACAACTTCATATCAGGTTATTTGAGTATTTCATAATGCATATTTAGGTCATTAGCAATGTTTTATATCTTAAATAGTAGTTTTTGTGGCCTAATATGTTGCAATGTTTTGTTACCAGATCACTAAAAACAATGGTTTTGGAATTGCAAATGACTTGGGTATTCCTGTCATGGTAGTCATTTCATAACTTGGTTCATTTTATAGTTTTCTATTACTCTTTTACAATTGATGTGAAATTTTATTTATTTGTTTTCAAGTATATATCAATGTTAATGGTTCAATGGCTACTTCTAACAATGTAAATCGAAGTCATGATCAAGGAAGCGTATCACAACGTATTCAAGACGTTTTTGAGTCGATTATGCAGTTGTCTAGTGAAGAATCACATCTTCGTTTCCTAGAGAAATGCATGGAAGATGTTGCCAATGAGTTCAAAGCAACATTAGTATCAAGCAGTTTAGGGTTGGACCATCCTACTCCTCCATATTTCCAAGAACTGGAAGATGGATTTGGGCATACCCTACAACGTCAAAAAGATTTCCTGGAAAGGATGGTCACTCATAAGTGCTCTTACACATCATCTAGTTCTACATACTTTCCTCCCCCAACACATGGGACTAAAAGGAGAGAAACATTCGATGATGTCCTCGATAGAGCTGCCAAAAGAGACAATGAAAGAAATCCAAGTGAAGGTGGGAATTCAAATATGAAAATTTGGTTATTCTAAAATGTTTAAGCTTGCAACATGCATGATTTAGAATTCCATCATTATGCAAATACCTTAATGCTTTTATGGTTTGTAATTCTAGATCAAATGAAAAAAAATACGCTCATTTCCATATTTCCTTGCATCTTTTTCAGGTGGCTTTGAAGCTTGGATATCATAGCATGAAGAGCATTGGCATGACTTAAGGAATAAGTTGTAGCATTGAAAATGAGCTGCAGTTTGCCAAAGATAAGAGAACGTCACTTCTTACACAAGTTGTTTTGGATAAGAAAATTTTAGAAAATGTGTATAAATTGATAACACTATCAAGAAAACCCATAAAATATTTCTGATACTTTTTCATATTGTTAGCATTTTAGATATGAAAGGCTTTCCAATGCATATATTACGGGGTACTTTTCTCATCATAAGTTTTGAATCTGATTTGGTTTGGTTTTATTTATCTAATTTATTTCTGGATATAAGGATGTCAATTCATTCAAAAAATATACAAACATGAAATGACTCCATTGTTTATGCCAGTTTAAGCTGCACCCTGTTATGGTGCCCACCAAACTCTAATATGAATCTCTGTACATCATTTCAATGATTTGTTTGGATATCTATACATGCCATCTCTCTTAGTGAAAGATGGAAAGTAGTCCGAAAAATGCACATCATAATTGCAATTTGTATATTACTATCTGCACATATTATTCCCAATAAAGTTGGAAAAATTCAAAATATTATAATTGCATTTTGTGTTTTACTTGACCATATTTATGCTTTATAGCTTCTCTTTTTTATATTCTTTAACAAATACCTATGCTTATTGCTGCTATAATTTATTATAAATTTCTTTGTTGTTTGTGTTCAAGACCTTATTTGAGTTTTACACCATGGATGTGGTGTCTAGTATTTATCCATGCTGGAGCTTAGAAGGATTTTAGCAGATTTTGGAGGAAATTGAATTTGGAGCTTACAAGGATTTTAGCAAATTTTGGAGGAAAGTGAATTGGTTAGGATAATATAACACAATACAATTCTTAATGGGACAAACTGTTGTGTCCCCTTTTTATTTAGTTGATGTCAAATTGACTTGAACAGCAGAAGCCTCAAAAATATGATGTGACATTTTCTCTGCTTTTCATACCATCTTATCTTCTTTAAGGATGAAAATTTTGTTATCTACATTTACAATCTCCCAATCTTGGTTCATATTTTTATGTGAACCCAAATATGAGATCATTTTGAAACTACCATGATGTGTATATTTCATGTCAATATTTGGATTTTGAATCTAGAATATGCTTTTTTTGTTTGAGGTAAAGAACTTCAATAAAATATGCTTGTTTTCTTTGAGCTAAAGAACTTCAATAGGGCTCGGTCAATTTGATCGTATGTGCTACAGAAAACAACTACTCTTTTGCTAAAGTCTTCAGTGCCTTGTCATGGAGTTGGTCTTCAAAATCACCTATTCTTTGCAAAGATACGGTTGAATTCCTCAACATTGATGAGCTTTACACAACTAACTTAACTTTATTGAGATAAGGCCGCAATTGTTCCATTATTTTATAATTCTTTGACTTGTCATGGAGTTTATTAGGAAATATCATATTTTAATTGTAAGAGAGGTGAAGCTACCTTTATATGATAGATCTTTCTCCTATTCATTTGTAAATAGTAATTGGGTGTTTGAGTTAGTAATTGGGTGTTTTAGGATTGGGATTGTGAGTAGTGATAAGAGGATAGGAGCTTAGAGTTGACGTTTGATGGAGTTCCCTTGTACATCAAACTCTTGAATATTAATGATACTAAATCTACTTTGTTACATGGTTATGTTAATGCTTTTATGTGTTGTTGATTATGTGTAGGAAACCTCTTGTTATAATTCTAATTTAAAGGCCTAATAATGAAAACATTTTTCATCTAAAAGTAGATCAATTTTAGGAGGTTCTCCCTCTTCTTTTATTTACTGTTTAAATTCTGTAAACCAAGTTACTGATTGGAAATAATAGTTCATCCATAAAACAATAGATATATATTCAGTTGATTAGTGGTACCTTTTGGGCTCTTCAATATTAGTGTCCACATTAATTTTCAGTAAACATTCTAAGGTTCAATGTAACAAATTAGTTCTTTATTCCTTAAATACTTAATAAAATGATGAATGTATCAACTACTTATTCCATCTATTAGAAGTTTGAATGTGTACCTCAAGTAGCTTGTTGTCACAAAGCAGTTATTTTACTTCAGCAATGTTTCATAACTCCATTAGCCCATCGATTGATAGGCACTAGTCACATCATTTCATTTCATTATTCCCTTCTCTTTCTTTCTTTTTCATATTTTTTCCCATTAACATTTCCTTTCATATACTACAACCACCTTTGTTTTGTTAAGTATTATTCAAACTTCACCTCGAGCCTCCATTCCATAGCTTTAACAATCCTACCTTAGGAACCCCATTGTGTTGGAAAAGAGCCAACTTAAAATGTGGGGAAGAGCTATTGAGGTGATAGTGGGCATGTTAAGCACCAAATTCTTTCTAATTGTGTGCTATTTTGAGAGTCTTCGTGGCTAAGCCTTTGGAATTCTCAATGAATTCAAATATCGATATTAAGGGATGCACATTCTTATTTCCAGAATCCAACTGCACTTCATTGGGCAGATCAATGAAGTGAATGCCCAATCCTGCAGACGCCAGAGACTCTATGTAAGCAGAGTTGGCTCTGAATTTGTCATGTTAATATGCCATATTTTGATACCTTTCCCCAACCTACAAACCAACTTTTGTTTATCTTTGATACCAAATTCCTTGTTGTTGACCAATATAAATTTCCACCTCTAGATCTTTGTTCAAAAATATATTTTTGACATCCATTTTGTAATTTTACCCAAACTATATGGTGATCAATTTAGTGTTGGGAGAAAAAGTGTATTCGAAGTTTATAATTTCTTGCGATGCATGTCCCTTTCATTCGATAAGAGGGACCAGATTGATGAACTCTAATTCAAAGTTCTCTTACGAGGTTGGAATTTCATTGCAGCTAGAAGCTAGTGGTCTTAAAGTTCAGGTAATATTCAATTCCTTTTGTTTTGATTTTGTACTTAGTTTTTATATCATTAGACTTTCATAACAATAAATGTAATGTTTTTCTTTTGTAGTTAGTTTTTATATTAGTAAACTTTTATAACGGTATTATGGATTAGTATCGAACCATTTTAACCTTAGAATTATTAAATAGAGATCCAAAAACTTTGAAGTTTTTGAAAATTAATACATTAGAGTTAAGGATGCTGGACCCTTTTTTACGTTCACAGTATTCAGTAAAGTTACATAGTCACACACAAGATAGACACTAACATCTCTGCCTCTGATGTAATGCACCTCAATTCTCTCTTTGGAACGAGATTGTAATTCAATGGGATTCCAATCTTTATATTAAAAACAAGATTGCAATTTAATGAACAACCAGTATTTACTATTAAAAGCAAGATTGCAATTTAATGAACTGCCAGTCTTTACTGTGAATGTTGTTTTTTCCTAGCCCTTTTGAGCTTTCTGCAATGAACAGAGTATATAAAAATGGCTAAGCTTATCTAGTATGTACGTTCATGTTGGGTAAGCTCCGGTAGCTTGCACTGTTAAGCTTTCAAACGAGCAAGGGGAAGGTGATATATTGTGAAACCAACCCCTCCAAAGATATATCCATCAACAATTTCCATTACAAATGAACCATTAAATAATGTGAAATCATAAACAATAAAACATAGCCACAACTTTCAATACATCAGCAATATATTTTTACTGAACAATGATAACATGCTAAAAATTATACATGGCACAAACTTACAATTTTACACCAACCATTAGATCATGGGGAAAACATTCTTCTTCATTAAAAGAGCCACACCATGAGTGACACCAAAACAGTTACAACCAACAAGCATACACATATCGAAGATGTGTAACAATGTACAAGCTTAAATTTTGATGAAATATATGTTGATAACATTTCATTTTTCACACCCCCCCTGGAGTGGAAATTTTAGCGGACTGTAGATCAACAAACATCCTATCTATATTTGACTGGTGGTTGATCGTAAAGGAATGAAATTCAGTAGCAATGGTTCTTGCTTCTAAATGAAGCGGTATTAAATTCATTTTTCTTACTTGGTATATTCCCTTCATTTGGTTACATAGAAGGAGAGAGTTGGTGTATACACATATGTCATTGGCACTATACATTTTGGTTGTTTTTAGCCCTTCTATAAGCACAATGTAATAAGATTCATTGTTTGTTGTCCTCCCACGAATCTCTATTTTCCTTTGGAAAGCATCATTCAAAAAATTGTTGCGCAGGACATATTCAATGATGGCTTGTCCTGGGTTGGGATAACAGGACACTTGAAAGCACAGTGTCCATTCTTGCACCATCTTGTTCGTATCAGACAAGCTGCAAAAATAAGAGAAACACAAAAAGAAAACAAAATCTCATGAGATGTCAATAAAATTTTTAGATTGATCACATAGATTCAATAGATAAGTACGTATGAAATTGCAGTGGAATATTGCCAAGGAAAAACATAACTTATACATGCACAAAAAACATAACTTAAACCTGCACAAAAAACATAAATTATACTACTAAGTCTTGGACATGGTCTTGGCTTACAAAAACATACATCGAGTCAAAAGGCAACTCATTATTATGGCTACAAGATGAAAGTAATTTTCTTGGGTAGCATCCCAAGTCCTTGGCACAAAGAATTAATGACTATACATTTTCCATATGAGATGTATCATTGGTTTCTATTGCATTTCCACAAATATACTTCTCTACATGCTACTTTTATACCGTGCTCATAAGCTACAAAAACAGATTATGCTGCCTCAAATTGACAAATTTAAAGCTTCCTAGAAAAAGTTCTGCATACCCATCTGAGCCTGATTTTCACACCATGTTTTGTAACTTGCCAATTTTAGTCTAAGATGCCAAGCTTCCACCTAGATGGTGGCTGCAATTACAAGCCTCAACTTGGATTTCAGTTGCAAAAATATTTTCACCCTTCATTTATTGAATGCATTTAGGTGATTGTCAAATTTTGAATATCAAAAAATTGGATACTTTTTTTCTAATTGTTTCGAAACATTAAGACTATTGATAATTCTGCATCTACTTGTTTAACTTTTGGGAGTCATCCATACTTGTGTTGCCAATAATAATCCACAATATGGTAGCATATTTGATGGATAGTTTATTTAGAAGAAAGACTTAAATGACTATTATTTTTTGTTAAATTAAAAGAGACAAGATGATTCACTCACAGGCGCTTGCCAATGCATGAACTTCTCACTAAAATGGTTTAAGAATGCAACATAATGACATCATTTCAGTGTCTTCTAGACATCACCCTCTTTCTATTCAATCTTATTTTAGGCCCTATGATCTTGACTCCATATGTTATGGGAATTGTCTTTGAAATCAATAAGATCTTACATTTCTCATATTTTTGCATTGATTTGTTTTAGAAACATTTTCTAGGAATTACACAGTAGCCATTTGAATGGCTACTTCCAAATTCTCAGAAATGATTTTGAAAGATCTCATATTTTTTTATCGGCTGTATTATTTGATGAAAAGGTTCCTTTGGAAAGTAAACTCTTATTTGCATCCCTTCCCAGTCAATCCCTTGTTTATACTTAAACTAAAAATTTTGCATTCACTTCTTGATTGGTAGTTGTCTCAGAAGGATTCAAGCATATAACATACAATGAGCAGCTTGCTTCTTTGAGCAAGAAAAATTTGTGTTGACTTAGATGTACATAGCTGTTGTTAATAATACTTTTCTACATGCACAATATTTTCTACTTTGGCATCTTCTTTTAAGGAAAGCCTTGACTTTGCTGACTTCCTTGAAATGTGACTAATATATTGAAATTTCCTATCAATGTATGGGTGTGAATATACAAAATTTGATTTTTATTTGCTATCTTAGAAAATCAAGTGTACAAATTCACATTTATTCTCTACCAAAAGTTTGACTGAAGGTTATGTCAGAAACCTGTCTCTCTCTCTCTTTGGCAATATGCATCTATTCTTTTTTGAATTTTCCATATTCTAAAAAGAGAATTAGCTGATAATTATCTATTTCCATGTCTTGTTAAGATTGGAAAACAAAGTAATACTAGAACATACAATCCTAAGACGGGGGAATATAAAACTTACAATACTTTTTCATAGTAATCTTACATTGTTTCTCTCCAGCAAGGAAAAATATCTAACATCTCCAAGCACATACTTCACTAGAATGTTAACAAGAGTTAAGAATAATAACATATCAAACCAAATTCATTACTCAAATGGACTTGAGAGACAATAAAATAACTCAAGGAAGTTAGGGACAAAAAATAGTGGTATCAAATGCATTTAGTTTTGGAGCTTGTTACTTGTTCCTAACATATTTCTTCTATGCTCATTGTCAAATATAAGTTTATGGGGTTGGTCAGTGATTAGAGCAATCAACAATTTATGAATGTGCACTTTCCTCCTTGTTTTAGTTGATGATTTTTTTTGTTCTCTACTATATTCACTCTCATATAAGTAAGGCATTTGATCATATTTTTGGGATATATAAATTTTTAAAGAAGGGCGTAATTTTCTCTTATGCCCATGAATAGAGAATTGACTTTTGTTTAAAACTTTTGTTGACCTTAATGTTGACATTATGTTTGTCAAGTGCTTAAACTGGCCCATACTTGGTTTTCAGGGCGTGATATGGATGGTTGTAATGTGCTTGTCAGAGGGCCATACAAAGATAAAAAGGGAGGCCATACTCAGCAAATTAAAGGTTTTAAGGAAGCAAAGGCTAAGAAATATTTGTTAAAGGAGATCTCTGAACTGTTTCCTTTGCAGAAACATGCCAGAATCAAAGGCCATATGCTTATTTTGACAGACTTGGATGGATTTGAGGAAGTAGTTGAACTTGCAGGGTGTCATGTCACAGTAGTGTCTGTTGGAGAACAAGCTTTAGGAAAGTGGTAATATTGTTTAGGAGAATGATAAATATACCTGTGATTTCATTAGCCCTTCTTTGATTTTATAAGTTTGCTTAAACATTACTTGATATTGTGATATTTCTTTTTTGGATGAAGGGAAAGAAGGTATCCAATTAAGCTGGAAAACCATAATTGTGTTCTTGGTTATGGAAGCAGAGTTCATTTTATATATATTGAAACTGCTTTGGAAAAGGAAGCCTGGTGCAAAGCACTTCGCCTTGCTTCAAGGATTGAAAAAGGAGGATCTGGTCCAGGAGGAGCAGAATGGTATTGGATGTTGAAGAAAGAATTTGAACAATATTTTTTATGGCTGAATGAAGGTTATTCTTTGTTTCTAAAGTCAAATTCTATTACTAGCAATCAAAGAGACAGAAAGGACAAAGATGATGTAGCTTCCTCAAAGGTACGCCTTTTCCTAAAGAAACTAACCAGGAAGTCTGCTAAAATTGTCAATGAAGGTAAGATAAACAATTTTCCTACTAAAAATTAAGAATAGAAGAAAATCAGTGATGAGGCACTCATGAATCCAGAGATTCCAGATAGTTCATCATTAACAGATTTCTCAAGCAAACCTTCTTTTTCGACAAAAAAACGTAATAATCGTTTAAATGTTGAATCATCATTATAATCATCACCATCTAGAAGTTTTGGGCACCGAAGCAAGTTGATTGGTGTTTCTAGGGATGTCATGAGTGAGAGAGACATCATTGACCATGGAACTCTTTGCTAGAATTTGCAAGGTAACGGCATATGAAGTGTCGAAAGGGAATCCAATACCTGACTATTGTCTACATCCATCCATAAATGGTGGATTGGCCTTGTGCTTACATATGTGATGATTATACAATGGACGAACGTACTAGTGGAATGAATAGATATCAGATAGAAATGATTTCAAAAATACAAATTTACCCAGCAAGTTCTAGGTCATTCATAATAGCTTGATAGTGGGGTTTTGTGGATGAATTTACCCCTTGTATGAAGAACTCATTAACCCCTTTTTTCACTCTTTGAAAATAGTCTCTTCACTGCAATTTCCTTCCCCTCTTTCAAAACTCCCTGTGCCCAATTTATCTGACGTCTTCACCATAAATGGACAACCAAGAAACCTGTACCCATGCTCTACGTTTGGTATTAAATTTATATAGAATTCAGTAAACATCTATAGCTTGGAGTGTTGAAAATTGACATAGAAACTCATCAAAGGTTTATGGTGCAGAAACATTTCAGGCCTCTATAAAACATGGAGAAACGTACCTTTTGCAGATCATCCACGTGACTCTTAATAATTCTTTCTTTTTCAAGATAGCAGACCATGAATTTATAGTCATTAGTGTTGATGTTGCCTACACAAAGACTTACAAAACAAATGTAGTCGTGATCTCGGCCGGTCCCTTGTATCCCGTAGGCATGCGGAGCCTGGCCTCTAGAGAAACTAGTCGACGATGGTAGTGGTTTGAGCTTTGAACTGGAGTTGGTAGGTGAAAACATTAATGCATTTCTTTAAGTCCTCTAGCGACGGGTGGTGGTGGCTAGATGGAGGCGGACAGGGATTCCAGGAGCAAGCTGAGTTGTGAAAAATTCCTTCAACTGATGATGTAAGGCCCCACGCCAAGTGGTTTATCCAGCATGAACGTACATGATGGATAATATTGGTCATTTAAGCCATGCACAAATCGCATTGATGCTGAGTTAGCGGCACAAGTTATTCCATACCTCAATAACCATCATTTATTTCTCTTTGCTTTGCAGAGAAATGTGGTTCCGCTATTAAGTGAGGTTGTGACTAAATTTGAAGCAACAAATCGGAAGCAACAACAGATAAAACAAGTATCAAGGCAACAACAAAATGGAAGTGAACCAAAAGATGCCAAGAATTTCAATCCTTTCCATGTCCAAGAAGAGGTATATCTGAAATCCATAATTTTCTCCTTATTGTGATCCATTGATTTCTAATTAAATTTTCCAACTTCAAATCTTGGAATTGAGAATGAATGTACTTCATTTACTTCATAACAGAGAGAGAGAGAGAGAGAGAATTTATCTGTATACTTGGAAGATAATGAATGTATTAAAACACACATTAAGGCGCATTTCAAGAAAACTCCTGCAAATTAGATCCATTCAATCGGTCTTTTGTTCTGGCTTGTTATTTGGGAGTAAAATTTGACATTATCTTTAGGATATGTTTTTCTAAGTCCCTTTCTCCTTCTTGGATACTTAAAGAGGACACTTGCAGGAAAAGGAGGCAGCAAAAGAGGCATTTGTAGCCTACCAAGAATCACAAGAAGTAATCAAGCGTGATTCTACTAAGCAATCAGAATCCCAAGAGAAGGCACGAGGAGCTGCTGAGCATATTTTTAAGTCTTCTTGGATCGTCAACAAAGATTTTCCAAGCCTAGTTCCTCAAGAGTATGCTCATCTCTCTCAGTGTGGAAAGCATAGTCATGGTCGAGCATTAAGACGGGGGCTTCATGGCCTTTTGGATGTGGCACAAATACCCCAAGCTCGCTCGTCGCTTGGTTATTGTCAACTTAGGAAGAGTATGCTCATCTCTCAGGAAGAGTATGCTATTTATGGTTCATGTAATTCACGCTACCTCCACAAAATTTATGTTCTTTTTGTTATTTATGGTTCCCATAATTTCTTCTACCTATAGAAAATCATATGTAGCATTAAACAGAAAACCCATAATTTCTTCTACTTGTAGAAAATTATAAAATTATAAAATTATATGTAGCATTAAACAAAAAACCTTAGATTTGGAAGGAATCTAAAGAGGACAATAACTAGTCTAGAACTACATACCTGTATATTTTTGCTTGCTTTTGTTTCTGACAAGTTTGTCTATTTGATTTTTTCTCTTTTGTTTCTGATAAGTTCCTCATGGTGACAGTATTATTTACAAATCCCATGCAACAAAATGTTCAATTTCTTGGAAGTTCCTGGATATGCTTGTTCAAGTTCCTGGATATGCGGCGTGGGGATGTCTGAATGCTGAATGGAGAGAACCTACACCTCACCTCCTTAGGAAGGAATGGTAGTGTTTCTCAGGAAGGACAGGGACAAGAATAAGAATAATTGATAGTGAAAAAGATAGGAACATGAATAGCTAGCAGGAACATGAATAGATAGTACTATAGAAACTGAGGGAACCATCAAGTCGGAAGAACATGAAGAAATAGACTCGTTTAGCGATCGATCCGGCTCCAACAGATAGAGAGACTGACAACACACCAATAGATAGAGAGACTAACAACGCACCAATAGATAGAGAGACTACCAACACACTTACATGCAAATTGCCACCAACACATATCACATTCTAATGAGTGTTTCGCCTAAGTTATGCAATCAAGCATTAAATGCCATGAACTAATGCTAAACTCATTCTAGCATTAATCAACTTTGAAATTAATTCGAATGAAATGTAATTCACCTCATATTGAGCCAAAATAAAACATGCGGCAAAACCCCAAAACATACGCCAAAAGATATGAGAAATTTTGTTTTTCCTCGGGAAGAGGCCAAATAAGAGATCAAAATGCTTGATTGGTTCATGAAAAAGTAACTTGCTTGTGAAAGGGAATTCGGAAATAGACCAAAGACAGTTGGAAAATAAAGTTGATGACTTAGGGTAAGTTTTTAAAACTAGTTTGGGTTCGTGTGCAGATTAATGGAAACGAATGCAAGCCGATTACAAAAGTCCTTGCTAGCTAAGACAAGGACTAATTACAAGAGTCCCTGCTAGCGAACACAATGACTAATAACTGAATTACCATGAATACGAAGTTCTTTTATAATTGATTATTGCTTGAAAACATTGCATAAATTTTTTATTAATGACTATGATGTTCAATGTCCACTCATATCCATTTAGTCTTTTTAAGTTTAAGAAAAAAATATTCTTTATTTTATAAAAATTATACAACGAAATTCATAACCTATATAATTGTTTTTATTGATATATAAAATAATTAATATTAAATTAATAATACACCTTAAAAAATTGAATGTCAAGTCTTTAAATAAATTATTTTAATTTAGATTTTATTAACAAAAGGAAAATTGTCATTATTTTATAAAGATTAGAAAATAATATTTATAACAAAATGCTAAAAATAAATTAAAAAAATTTACTTATTAATTTAAACCAAATATTATTTATACCTATTTCAACTTAAATTTTTTCATTAATTTTAGACCACTAGAATTTATTAAATTTTTTTATTAATTTTACACCACTATAGATAAGAAATTCAAAATTTTAACCTAAAAATTCAAGTCTGAATTTTTCAAAAAGCTTTACAGCTATGAAATTCTTTTAGTATCTTAAGAATTTCTGAAGATACTAAATTCATTTCTACCATAAAAATAGCTATTTAAACAAAACTAAATTGTATTGTTTCGAAATTAAAAAACACTATATTCATTAAAAAAAATACTTCTAAGTCTAATGACTAATGACTCGGAAGAGGATCCTTCATATTGGATTACGACTCAGTTCCTTCTTTGTTATGTAATGTGTAATATGGCATTTTGATATATTTATATAAATGTTTTGTGTTTGAAAGGACTTTTCAAATTCCAAGTTTAAATTATTGAAATCACAGTAAAGAGATATTAATGTGGATTAACTTTATCGTTTGGAATTGAATTTAAATGGTTACAATAAAAAAAATGGTTATGATTAACAACTTTTCATAACTGGAATTAATCAAATTGCTTTTTTCATAGAAAAAAATCATAAATTTCTTTACATTCTTCAGATGGATCTAATAAATCCATTATCCACAAAATTAATACAAAGTTCTGAATCAAAATATTTACATAAGATCATATGATCATATATCAAATCCTGAAAGATTTGCATAATGCACCAACAAGATCATAAAAAAACATATAGTGGCAAAAATTCACCCTCATATGTTCAAATAGGTTCCATAATATCTTCTATGAAAAGAAGCTCATCGTATCTCAAAAACTTAATCTCTATCAGACTCAAACAACATAAACTAATCATTAAACAACTTTCAGAAGCTGCATTAACAACAAGTATTAATCCTTCATTCCTATAAAACCAAAACACAGATAAAAAATCTGGTAAGATTCAAAAGATGTATCTTCTCTGAATTCTTTGATGAGCCAAAAACCCTCGCTGATCCTCACTCCATCCTTTGCTAAAGTATCATCTAAACTGTTCCTTTCACGATATATATGCTGAAATTGAACCAACTTAAAACAGTCAGAAAGTCTATGGACTTCTTGAAGAATTAAAGATAATTCTAAATTGTGCATTCTGAATTTACCCTTGGCCCAGTTAATAGCTAACTGAGAGTCAGCAAAAATATGTATTTTAGCATAATCCTTCATCCTGGCCAAAGTGAGAAGAAGCTTTAAAGCACAAAGTTCAGCAGTGTTGTTAGTACCAGCCCCTAAACCAGCTTTAAAGGAGAAGGAAAGTTTATCTGAAAAATAAAGTATACCTCTAGCTCCACAGGCAGATGCATCCTCTGCTGCTGATCCATCAAAAAAACCCCAAGGGTAAGATTTATCAATTGATTCTAAAAAAATAGGTCTTATTTTCATAACGGAATCCCCTTGTGGGAAATATCTCAGCATACCCAAACTGAAAGAGCATACCTGTCAAGGCTTCAAATATTGGTTATCAAAACAGCTTTGGTTACGTGCCTTCCAAATAAACCACAAAACAATGATAGGCAATGACTTAATATGCTGACTTGCATATTAAGGCACCAGTTCCTTAGACAATCTATCACAGATACCCCAAACTAGAGATTCCTAAAATTTAACTTATCTTCAATATCTAGCCAAACACTCTTAGTAAAAGGGCAATCCACCCCAAGATGAAAATTTGATTCATCCTCCATTTTACATAGGTAACATCTGACAGGTCCTTCAAAACCTCTTCTAACTAAGACATCCCAGGTAAGAACCTTATTAGAAAAGAGAAACCAACAGAAAAGTTTTGATTTTAAGGGACACTTAAGTTTCCACAAAAATTTCCACCACCAGCATAGATCCAAACCAAACCTGTCCTGTAGCAAATGCACATAGCCTTCTTTTGGAGTCTATTTACCATTTTTAGATAGATTCCAAACAAGTGTATCCTCACAATTAGTAAGTCTAAAATGAATAGCTTTAAGGATGGCTAGAAAACCATTCCAGCATAATACATCTTGTGAATCAGAAAGTCCAAGTGTGTTTGCAGATAACCAACCTTGTTCACACAGGAGAGTCATACTGGGACAACCAATGTCTTCTAAAAATAAAATACCATCAGAATGTAATTTATCAAGCAATAAAGTAGGTAAATGATGTCGCCATTTACATCCTACCCAAGGATCAATACCAATCCTCAGATCAGCACTATTACCAACCTTCCAGACAAGATTATTACCAATAATATAAAAAGCCCATAATACTGCTTTCCAGCAAATTGAAATATTATTTTTCTTCTTAGCAAGAACCCAGATCCAATCCAAAGTGCAGAAATATAATCAATCAAATTGCTACCCACCAAGTAAACGGATTTTATCATATACAGTTGTCCATATTGATTTCACGTTGCCCATTCAGCCTATATAATGCTTAACCTCTTAGTCTCAGTTTTCATTCATCTTAACAATGGGACCATTATTACACCTGTCAGAATCTGGTGCTTACTATGTTTGGTGATAGGGGTCGGGAATTCTTAAGGATAGGTTAGGACATGGGTTTCTAAAAAAACAAGAAAGATGATTTCATAAATTTGATAACTCTTCACAAAATGGTTTAGAGGCATTGCTTAACCCAAGACATGATTGATTTCTATCACTTTGATACATTTTGCGTGGACACGTGTATTTAAAAGAGAATGAGAGATAAGATAAAGTTTGGTTTAAAGGTAGATCTAAGTTCATAACTAATAAAAAACACTTTTATGGTATATCATTTTAACTATATTTATAAATTTTATTAATAAATATAATTAACAATATCGGAATTGTTCCTAATTGGATCCTTCAAACTGGCTCCAACATGCAAGAGAAAAATCAGAACTACTTGCGATATATATATATATAAACCATTCAAAATAAGAGAGATATTGATATCCAGAGCCATTAACCTATAAAAATAATTAAAAATTAATGTACCTACACATATATATTTCTATTACAGTTAAGGTAAGGTATAAGTTATTACACCAACATAGATCCAAATCCTAGGCTCTATCAAGCGCAGAGAGGAATCAAATCTCTCTAGGTGCAAACCTCTTTTTAGGTATTGCAATCAATGAGCTATCAACTTTGGTTATATTATCTATGTTTGGAATGGAATTTTATTCCTTCTTTTCATCTTTATCCATTCAAAGTCAATAGGGACTAGTTAATGGGAAAAGATTTTAGTGATATTGTTCACTCCTCTTGGGAGATTGATGTTTCCTCCTCCTATGACCCTATGTCTGTGCTTACTTTCAAACTTAAGAGACTCAAGGGAACAGTAAAAGACTGGGAAAAAAGGATGGTTCTGGCTAAGGCAAAGGAGACATCTGAGATTGTTTTTTCTATTCATGAACTCCTATCTGCCAG
The DNA here is from genome assembly GCA_001517045.1 of Pseudotsuga menziesii. Classification (NCBI taxonomy): domain Eukaryota; kingdom Viridiplantae; phylum Streptophyta; class Pinopsida; order Pinales; family Pinaceae; genus Pseudotsuga; species Pseudotsuga menziesii. The sequence goes on along the minus strand of LPNX010821531.1, from coordinate 92,356 downwards.
GATCTCAAGCATTCTAACTGAGAGTGAGGCTGCACAGCTCTCACTGCTGAAGTCTAGGAAGGAGTCTTTATTGGCTCACCAGGTTGTTACTTGGAAATTGAAGAGCATAGTTTACTGGATAAAGGAGGGTGATGCAAACACTAAGTTCCTTCACTCCTATGAATCTTCTAGAAGAAATTCAAAAACTTTTTGGGCCCTGTAGGATCAGGGTGGTAATATGGTTGAGGAGAAAGCTCAGCTCAAACAATTGGGTGCACAACACTTTGTTGAACTGTTTAAAGATGGTGGAAGTATTAACATTGAGGATCAACTTAAAGTCATTAGACTCTTCCCTACCTTTGTACAAGAGGAAGAAAGAGATTTTTTTTCCTTTGTTATTACACTTGCTAAAATTGAATGTGTTCTTAAGGGTTTCGAAAAGACAAGAGTCCTAGCCCTGATGGTTTGTCTATGGAATTCTTTCTAAATTTTTTTGAGCTTGTTGGTACTGACTTACTTGGTGCAGTTGAACAATCTAGGATGTAGGCAAGGTCTCTGGTGCCTTAAATTCCACATATATTACTCTTATTCCTAAATGTGATAAGCCCCTCTCCTTTGTTGACTTCAGGCCTGTTTCACTATGTAACTTGGTCTACAAGACCATTTCAAAGATTGTTTCCATTAGATTGAAACCTTTCTTAGACAAGTCCATATCTGCTAACCAATTTGGGTTTCTCCACAATAGATAAATTATTGAGTCGGTGGGCATCACCCAGGTATTATTGCACACCATCAAGGTTAAAAAACATAAGTTTATGGTGCTCAAGTTTGATTTGGTGAAAGCTTTTGACCGTGTAGACTAGACTTTCCTTAGACTTGTCTTACTGCATATTGGTGTTCTTGTTGATGGTGTTAATTGGATTATGGGGTGTGTCAGATCCTCAAATTTTGCATTCTTATTTAATGGGACCCCTTCCAAAAAAAATTCTATCTCGAGGGGTATCAGATAGGGTTGCCCCCTCTCCCCACTCCTCTTCATTCTGTTTATTGAAATATTGAGTCTTATTATTGCAAATGGACAACAAAAGGGGGATATTTCAGGTATCAAGGTCTCTTCTAGCTTTCATTCGACCCGCCTGCTTTTTGTGGATGATGTCATTTTCTTTGGGTTAGGGACTCTGAAGGAATGACATCATTTTAAAGAGATTTTAGATCTCTTCTGCTCTGCTACTGGTATGAAGAATAGTATTGAGAAATCCTTCTTTCTGTACAATTAAGTGGATGAGGTTACTAGAGCTGGGATCTTCTCTCTGTTACCTTATAAAATGGATCCTATTTCTGTCAAGTTCAAATACCTTGGATACTACCTTAAACCTTTGGGCTACTATACAAATGATTGGCACTGGATCATAAAAAAGTTTGAATTTAAGAGGATCAGTAATTGGACTTACAGACTTTTATCTCTTGATGGTAGACTGATTCTCATTAAATCAGTTTGTATGGGTTTGGTTGTCTATTGGCTCACCTTAGCTCAGCTCCCCAAGTCTATATTTGTCACATGCCCCAATTTTGCAAAAATAATATTATCATATTTGATTCTATTCAAGACAATATGTTAAATTTTATGCTAAGTTGTAATTTATGACTTAGCAAAGTCAAGGATGTTGAATGCAATTCTGAATATTTTAATTATAAATAAATAAAAGTGGAGACAACAGCTTGGGAGAGCTGTTAAAAGAGTGTTTATTGGTCAAGTTGGTGGAGGAGACTGGGTGGAGAGCAAATAGAAAAGTGGCAGCATCCTCAAACACTTCCAATGTTGCAGGTGGCAACATCCCTACGTTTGAGGTCATGATCCCCCAAGAAAGTGGGATTAGAGCAGGTGGCTCAATTAATGACAACTGACCCAAAAGACCTAGGAAATCTTAATAAAAATGCCCATTGAAGAGAGCTGAGGCTGCTCATTCCAGGGAAGTGTTCATTCAGATGAATGTACTTCAAAGGATTTCATTAGGAAGGGAATTTGTGGAAAGTGTTTGAGGGGTAAACTGCAAAAGTGATCTAGTGCATCTTTTCAGCTGAAGGATCTTACTGGTGAAGTGCATAGTGAATATTGAGTCATTTGGCAAGTATATTGTTGCTTGCTCCACCAGTTCTCAGCCAAGGAGAACAGGAACAGGCTCAGGGGTCCTAAGGAGACGTTGTTTGAGCGCTCTATAGGAGTTGATAGGGAGGAACGGCCTCCCAATGCTGTTGTTGTCAAGCTTAAACAGGTTCTACAGTCTTTTATTTTACGTGTTAAGAGTTTATATGTGAAACTGAATGATTAATGGATGATTAAATGTTTAGTAGTGAACTGATAGAGATTGTAATCCTTTAGTTATTTGAAATATTGAATCTGTAATTGATGAAAAATAATCCTACCTTTGTTTTTCCACGTCTAGAATGGACCAGACCGTACCCTAGCACAGGCAGTATATTTTAAAATAGATGAAGGATATGATAGAAATATGAAATGAATAGAGTTATTATGTATTTCATAATATTGGAATCATTTCTTTTTGCATGTAGTTGTTTTCAGAAAAGAATATTAATCTGTCTAGTTAAGTTTATTGTTTAAACCTGACTGTTGTAATAAGAATGCTAGCAAAGAAATAACCATGATACTCTACAGGTAGTAGGTTTATTTTATTAGCAAGATATTCCAGTAAATAGGTTATTATTCTTATACAATACTTTACTTTGTAGTTTTACCTTCTTCTTTTTTTTAACAGAAACTATAAAAGGATTTTATAAAACAAGCTGTGCACAGCCATTCATTATAGTAGTGGCATAACAAAGTATTCCTGCAGATCAAAATTGCTGCACAGAAATATTATCCGAGGAGTTTTCCCAAAAACTACACACAAAGTTCTTCCAAAACAGCTAATGTCGCGGGTAGTATATACCCTTATAAACTGATTACATAATAACATACAGTAGAACATTTAACCATAATTAAAGGAAAACAGATTAAGGATTTCCTCTAAAATTCCTGGGATGAACTATAGACTCTTCCTCCATTGGGTTCTCAGCTTCTGTAGTGGCTCCATTCACCATGCTACCCTGGTTCATGGTAATCAGACGTTGGAGATCTTCCTAAATCCTGTCAACTTTTCCCATTATCTCTCTAAGGTTTCTCTCATTATCATCAATACGAGCATCATGGTTGCTGATCTGCAAAGAGGTGTAGCTCACCATTTCTCCTATGCTCTTAACCTCCTGTGCAATTTCTTTGTTGTCCATTATGTCGATTGCTAGCATTTCATACAGATGCCTCAGGTTCTTTTTTACATCCATTATTCCTGCACTTTCACCAGCCTGAGACATTCTTTCTTCTCTTGTAGAGATCTCTATTCGAGCAAAGTGACTGTGCAAGGCACGAATAGAGCCAGCAAGGACACAAGCCTGGTTTTCAACCGAGGGACCATTGAGAAAAAGACTGAGCAATATGAGCTCCCGTTGCAGCAAGGAACCTCCCTGCCTTTCTTTATAGACCAAAGTGCCCACAAAACCTTCCTACCACCCTGTGCAATGATAACCCAAGACCGTGCTTCTCCCCAGATTGCCTGAATGTGTAAGAGTTATACCAGAGCCGAGGCCTGAAGACCACAACACGGAGAGGGAACTACAAGAGCAAGTGGAAAATGCTGCAAGAGCAAGCCTTTCCTTCACGAAGGAACGGGTGAGAGGGAGTGCTTGCCATGACATACCCTGCAGCCACCCTTCTCCAACACCTACAACTATATTCAGGAGAACTCGCGTAGCCTCATGAGAAATAGAGCCGAGAAAAGGAGCGGAGTGAATAGGCATATCGTTGTGAGGGGAAGACATAGCATAATGGTCGAAGGGACATTGAGAATGCGAGGAGAAGAGGCATTTAACCCAGGGCCGATTGGCCATTAAGTCTGCAAAAACCGAGAGGAAGAGTGGGCAGAAGTTAAGCCAACACAGCAGAGGGAGGAGTGAATGCATGACGGCAAAGTAAATGAATGGAGCCATCGGGAAGCAGCGAGGAGTGGAGGCCAGCTGATGGGAGGTGACGTAGGGTGAAGGGTGGAGGGGAGAAGGGAGGGATAAGGGTAAGGGGATAGGAAAAGAGAAGGGGTTTAAAAGAAATGGGGAAGGAGGGATAAGGGAAAGGGGGTAAGCAAGGGGGAGAGAAAGAAAGAGAAGGAGGTAGAGGAGGGGGGCCTTTGAGGCTTCTTATGAAATGAGGGAAGGATAAAAACTTCAATGAGATAAGCCGCATAAAAAGAGATTGCAGGGGAGACTTCCAACACCACATTAAGGGATGAATTTGAGGATAGGAGGGTTTCCATTCTGACTATAATGACCTTGTGGGAGAGTGGCTCCCATGTTAGCTAGAGTGTCCACTACAGAATTATTGTGCCGAAGGATGTGTAGTGTCTCGTAGGATTTAGACATGAGGAGCTTGGCTTTGTCAAACAGGCGGCAACAATTGACTGCTCTAGAGGGGCATCTGTTGATTAGTTTGAAGATGACATGTCTGGAGTCTCTGAATATCAGAACCTTTCGAAGTATTTTAGTTTTTAGAAGATGTAGACCCTGAAGAAGTGTCAGCCACTCAGCTTCATTGTTTTTTCTATTTCCTGGACCCCACGCGAAGGTTTTTTCTACATGTCCTTTGGGATCCAGGAGGATCCCCCCCGCTCCTGCCACCCCTGTACTTTGTAATTTTACCTTTAACCTGTAATAGAGGCAGTAAAAATAACTCAGATAAAAACCACTCTATTATATTCTGTTAAGTAAAGATTTAAAATCCAGAACCTCTTAGTTTTTATACTAATGATAATAACTATCTATGTTTACAAATATTTAAACTTTAAATATGGTATGAAGTCAAATACCTTTTATCAAGGTACTTAACAAACCCTAATTATAATGTATTAAATAAAAACAACTATAAATCATGATAATAATCAACATTAAAAGTAAATGATTCTTTCAACAAGGAATGGTTCTTAAGTCTTACAAATAGAATGTACATGTAAAAGAGTAATTACAGGGTCGAAAACCCTTATTTTATTCCTTGTATATTTTTAAAGGAAAAATAACTAAGCTTTTAGAAATAATATGACTGAATAAACTGAACTAATGCAGACTGGTTATAGCCTATATAAATGAAAGGTATGCACAGATACAAATTTAGGATATTATAATATAGAGATAATAATATCGACTTAAACAATAGTTATTACAATTAAAAGAACCTACTTAAACAAACTGAAGAGATTGCTTTTAGGAAACCCTAATTCTAAAATCCTTGAGCCATTAAATAGAAGCATTATGACTAAAAATAGTCTCGAATCCTTTAATAGTAAACTAATATAAATTAATAACGTTAAGAATTAATTGAATAAGGTAAAAAAAAAACCTAGCTCATTTATCGAGCAAACAATTATCCAATATTCATTTACTATCCAAAATAATTACAGTCGTAACCTAGGGTAAATATATAGCTTATTTTATAATTGGCATTAAAAAAAATTCATTTCATTTACAGAGAGTTACAAAATCATAGACAGGCGAAGCAAATCTAAGTCAAAGATAGATTGTCTTAAGGATTTCCCATTGCTTCCACGAGCCCAAAGGAAAAAATTAAACAAAACTTAACAGAGTACAAAAATCAACTAAAAGCTGAGCACCCATATCGTAATATGGAGTGCTTTTATAAACAAATATTAACAAATATATTATTACAACACTGTAAGATATTTCGTAAAGAAGAACTTTACAAGTTACGGCGTTGAAGTCGGAGGCACCCTGCTAAAAGTAAGGGTTAAAACCAAAACAACAACTATTAAATGAAGAACAGCAACACAATACTGAAAACGACATGGCCGTGACTTCTTCAACTGCAAAGGTCTGTACAAGTAGGGAGAACCATATTTCAAAACCTGAGCTTACTATGGACTGAACGTGGAGCCTTTTGAGAAGTGCCACTGTGGAGAGTGGAGGCGAATTTAACCCTGCACATTAAGAACCAAATTTAATTAAAAACAAAATAATTTATGTGCGGAATGAATATTTCAAACCACTGCTTGTTTTAACTTAGAAATTTACCTTAGCCGAAGTAAAAGTGATGGAGTCATGAAGAAATCGCAGCACTATAACCAGGTTTAAGCAGAGCCAAACCCTCATACTCACTGAGGATGGAAACGATGGGGCGTGGTTCAAATTACGCTAGCAGCAACGACAAAGACAATCCTGGGCAACGGCCACAAAGGAGTCAACAACCGTGAATTTGGAGCTGTAACCAGCACACTAGGTGTGACAATAAACTCCCAAACAAAACCTACAACAAAGGAGCTTATCAGACGGTCACATTAAGCTCAACATTCCACACAATGACAGACTAGGATAGAAGGGAAGCAAAGGAAGTTACAGGTGGGCCATAAAACCGATTGCAAGGAGGACAATGAACCCAGAAAGAGTAAAAAGAACCACGATGGAATTTGGGTAGCAGGACCGAGCTCAAGGGAAGTATGGCACGACATATACAGACTTTAGAGCCACTAATAGCTGAAATTCATTAACGGCTGCCATAGGAATTTGCAGAGCAGCCTGAAGGGCCAACGCAAAAGTTGGAACGAGAATAAGCCAAGGGTTAGGGTTGATGGTTTTATATACGTCCACTACATGGCCAAAATATTAGCACGTGGCTGTAGAAATATTATTCATGCAGTGGGTTGACTCTCCATAGTTCCCTGACCAAATCATATCCGAATTATTTTACCAAATGATATTTTAAACTACGTAAAACTTAGTATTTGCCCAGTGATCATATCTTAATACATATTCATAAACGTATAATAGATAGACCATCATTGGCATGAAGTGGAAACGTTATAATAACGTTGACCTAGCACACGAATTAACCATAATCCCATGATCTGAAAATCATTGTATATTGGTAAAACAATGTTATAAACTACGCTAGTAAAATCATTGGAAATTATATTTCAATAATATAATTCATGCTAGTAAATATCGTGGGGATAAGTTAAAAGCTTATATTAACAGCTTATCGTTGGAATACGTATAATATACATATGTATTAACCCTTTGTAGAATGGTTATAACCCACCAAAGAATATAGCAACAACATTATTTCGATAGGAGTATTTTATTAACTAAGTTGTTACCAATAATAATACAAGCTTTGTATGAAATCATTTTCTCAAATAAATAGTCTAGTTAATTGATGTAAGAAGACTATTGGATAGTTATAGTTTCTCTTGCATTGTGGGCATGCATTTTTACAAACCACTTTCAAGTTGAGAACATCGCATAGCATCGTTTGAGTAAATTCTTAAACATGTTGCAAGATGAACAATGTTAAAACTTATATGTGTTTAATAACAAATAAGCTTATGCAGGTTTATAAGACTTATGGAAATTTATCAAAGCTAATGATAGTAAACTATGAAGTGGGCAAGGTGAAAAATAAGAACACTGCTATGAACTCTTTTACTTAGTTCAAATCAATAAGATCTTATTTATAGAATTTGGTTCTTTCTCATCACTTGGGGAAAATGTTTTTATGTTTAAAACAAAATACCAAGTTTAACATAAGATAGAAGATTGGCTCCATAAGAAAACCACCAATCTTGGAAGTTGTTTGTAAACAAAACTTAAATGCGAGAAATGTATCATGGAAATGCTAGGATATGCATATTGAAAATAAAATCTATCAAGCAGATAAGATGAAACGTTCAAGAGCCAAAGAAAGTATTTTACTGTCGCTACGTACTCTAAAGGAAGAAACACACTCATCTAAACTTCGTCTACAATAACAACTGAGGAAAACAAATTGTTTTTACCTCACGGAAGTTGTTTGGATTACATCAGCTTATTGACTAAGCTTATTATTTGCAAATAGAAATATTACTGTCCAATGCTTATTGAAATTAAAGACGTTACTCGATCTTTCATACCTGTAAAACCTGTAAGAACAAGTAAGCTTTCTGCATTAGCTTGAATGCTAAGTAAGCCCTGGAATCCAAAGATAGTTCCACCTACTTGTCATAAATAAAAACTCATGAGTAAACTGAAAGATGAAATATTGCACAAGTTAAACCTAACCTTGTATCAAAGAGTAGAATGCTGAGTTAACATAATCAAGATTATGTATACATTAATATGTTATATGTTTCTTTATTGCTAAGCGTTAGCTGTTAGTAAACCGTAGTCTCAGCATTTTATGTATTTCAAAAATTTTAAATTTTTGTGAAAATTTGGGGTTTTGACAATATTGCATTGTATTAGACGCTCTATTTTCAATTTCCTTTGGGGAAATGTGGATGGGAATTACAAAATGCACCTGGTAGACTAGCATGCTATCTCTAGACCATATGAGTTCGGAGGTTGGGATATCAAGAACCTGGACTAGTTCAGCTTATCTCCCATACTTAAAAGCTATTGGATGGTTCTGCATGGTAAGGGTATTTGGTCTAACATTATTCAGCATAAATATCTTAAAAATGATTCGGTGGAAAATTGGTTATGAATTCGGAAATTCTTTGTTCAAGGAGATTCTTTTATGTGGAATGGTTTCATTACATCACTTACTTGGATCACTATGTATCTGGGCTGGAAGGTTGGAAATGGATTGAGCATCAGAATTGGAATTGATCCTGTGGCAGGTGTAAACTCTTGTTTTGTTCTTCCTAAGGATCTCAAAGGTTTCCTGGAATACTATGGTATCACATCACTAGTTGACGCCCATAATACTGGGGTTGGTTCCTCCTCACAGTCATATTGTCTTACTGCTGAAGATTTGGATCTGGGTGACTGTTGGAAAGATATTTGGACTGATTATATCAATGGATTATATCATGGACGCATCAGACTTGTTGAGAAAAATGACTTGATGCTTTGGATGTACAATAAGGCCACGGGTATGGTCAACACTAAGCTGGCCTATGAACTCATCTCTTCAATTTTTCTCTCCAACCAGCCTATCAGTACTATTAATATCATTTGGAAATGTAACATTCCTCTTAAAGTCATCTGTTTTATGTGGTTGTGCTTGGAAAACCATATTAATACTTGGGGTAATTTGATAAGAAGGGGATGGACAGGCCCCAACATATGTAGCCTTTGTAAGAGTGATGAAGAATTGGTCAAGAATCTCTTCTCAACTTGTTTTTTCACTCATCATATATTTAACTGTCTTAGTGGAATACTTGACTGGTCTATGGATTGGAATAAACCCTCATTTGAAGATAATATGGAATTGTGGTTTAGAAATGAAAAAGAGTTACTCCATCTCCTACTCGTCATGACATGGTAATTGTGGCTCACTAGAAATAGAGTTATCTTTCAAGATCACAATCTGGATGCAAATGTTATTTGTCACATCATTTTGCACTAGCTTCATCCTTTCCCTGTGATTGCTCAAAAGCATAAAAAATCGAGGAATATTGAGTAGGCACCTGTTATGCCGTATCCATCTAGTTTTTTTGATGGGGCCTCTGCTAATATGATTGGGGGTATTGGAGTTCACTTGATGATCATTCAGGGGCATTATTTTAGCATTAAAATGGGTTGTGTTCAGAGCACCAATACTAGTTATGAACTACTTGCATTGTGGGATCTACTTGTTTTCGCCAAGGATCTTGGTCTACCTTCTCTCCATGTATATGGTGACTCAACTGCTATCATCAACTGGGTTAATCAAAAGGAAGCTCTCACTCCTCTCAATCTAGATGGGTGGTGTCATAATATCATACTGTTGGAATCATTCTTTTACCATATTGACTTCTAGCATGTATACAGAGAATACAATGTGAAGGAAGATGGCTTATCTAAGGAGGCACTTACTTTGGCCTCTGGCCTCCTTCATTACACAAAATTCAATGAAGGTGAATGTGTTGGGAATGGAAAAATTCATTTTTATTAGCTTTGAGCTGGCCTACTCCTTTTTACATCTTTGATGTATTTTTCATGAGTATGGAAGGATTGAGTATCACATCTTATTGGGTGGTTGAGGTAGACTCTGTTCTCCTCCTATTTCAGTATGGCATTCCCATAAGTGCCTCCTCGAATAAGCCATGTATGGTTTTGCTTGCGTTCTGTGTAGTCATCGTGGATATCGGGAAGGTGTATGGAGGTTATCCTATGTTACTCCATGGACTAAGGATTGATGTTGGGACTGCTAATCCCTCAGTGTATCTGACAGATTGTCATGTATGTGCATCTTTTTGTGGGGTAGTATCTCTTTGGTGAGGCTGTGATTCTCTTCCCTTTTGTTTTGGATATGTCTATTGTAGAGAAGGTCCTCTTTTTTTGTAAACGGTTACCTTTGATTCAAATGAATAACAAGGAACAACTATTTTTCTCCTCGAAAAAAAGAAGGCAGCACACACACTAATAATGGTAATAATAAAAATAATATTTTTTTTTAAATTTGTTTTATAAAATTACAAAGTTATTTTATATATTTATATATTTTGAGAATGTTTTTATAAATTTGGAGAGTGTTTTTATAAATTTTCAAATCATTTTTGTGATAATGATTATAATAAAATTGTAATTCTTTATTTTTATAAATCCAATTACAATAACAACTAGCATAGTTAGCCATCTTCACAAAACTAAATAGTTAGTTGTTTGTATGCTTTCATTAGCCACTTTACTTGTGATTGTGCTAGTTTAAATTTTAATCAAAATGAATTCTAATCAAAACTATATTTAAATATAACAATATAAAAGGACCATAAAATGAATACTAGTTATACATTTATTACATTCAAGTTAATTTTGTTAATCAACTAAACAAATCCAAAATCTAACATAAGATCTAAATGTTTATAAACATAACAACATTTATATTTAAAACTATTATATATGTGTGTATATAATATGTATGCTTCTCCTAAAGAATACGTAAAAACTAAAGATGAGCAACGCATTTTTTAAAGCAAATTTGATTCGTCTCTCAACCCCAATAACGAGGAGTTACCTTTCTACTCGACCATTTGCACCGATCGAACGACCTAGCTCGCGTGAGCTTTCACATCACCCATTGCTGGTCGTCCGATCGGTGCAAATGGTCGGGTGAAAAACTCATGCCCAATAACGAGAGCTCAAGTCAAGGAAAAAAAGTTTGTCTTGCTCAGAAACATCAATGCTAAATGATATAGCAGGCCCCAATATTTTTATTTAGAAAAGTGTGTCAAATATGAATGGCATCTTATAATTTAAAAGAGAGGCATTTTCTAACGCAAATTTGATACGGTAATTTATGAGTTAATGGTAATTTATTGTCGTAAATTAATTCAAACTCAAAATACCAAATACTTTGAAAGCTCCAAGTTACTTTAAACATGAAATAATAAAGCTCATTTATATGGAATATGGAAAAATAGTAAAGATGGAAATGGAACAAGGATTGGTAAAATATTTAAGCATGAAATAATAAAGCTCATTTATATGGAATATGGAAAAAATAAATGGAACAAGTATTTTTAAAATATTTAAAATGAAATAATAAAGCTCATTTATATGGAATATGGAAAAAATAGTAAGGATGGAAATGGAACAAGGATTAGTAAAATATTGAATTTTATTGTTTAAAATTATGTAAGTTGTCTTTACAAACTCATAAAATGGGAAGAAGTTGATCATATATATATAATATACCATGGCACTATAGTCATATATATTTAGTGAATGGTTAAATTCTTGATTATATATTTAGTGAATGGTTAAATTCTTGTCACATAAATACTATTTATGTATAGCATAGATTTAGGTGTAGACAAAATTTAAAAGAAATGAATTTTATGGAAGAAGTTGATTAAATAATTTACAAAACATATCATGGCACTATCGTCATGCATATTTAGTGAAGAGTTGAATTCTTCTCACACAAACACAATTTATGTATGGCATGGACATAGGGGTATGAACAAATTTAAGAGAAATGAATTGTATGGTACTAGTGAGGCATCATAGTCTCTCTCTCTATATATCCTTGGAAGAAAAAACCAAAGACTAGTGGAATGACGAAAGGGTAGGCCCTTTTGAAGCTTTTCCAATTCTGTTTGTCTACAGTATATGGGAAGCCAGGAATAAAGCCATATTCAACAATACTTGGATTCCTCCTGACATTGTCATCCCATTGTTAATGAGCAAATTACAAGATCACAAGAGGGACACAGCCAAGACCAAAATAAGCCTTAATCAGCATGCTAGAAATAAACAAAGAACTGCCATGGGCCTTCTTCGACAGAGCTAGCTAGGGGGAGCCTCCATTAGGAGGAGCTGGAGCAGTAATTTTCTTTCCTTCAACCAGAAAGAAGAATATAAAATATGCAATAGGACAAGCCTCAAACAACAAACCTGAGTTATCAGCTTTATGGGATACTTTAAAGGTGGCCAAAAGCTCTCAGATACAGGAAATCCAAATCTATAGAGATTCTAAAGTAGTGGTGGACTGGGCAAATGAAAAGAACACCATAAGAGCACCACACTTACAACACCTTCTAGTAGAAATTCAAACACTAAAAACCAACTTGAGAAGGATCTCCTTTGGTCATATCTATCGAGAATTGAATATGGAAGACGACACTCTTTCAAAACAGGCATTAGCCTATTAGCCTGGCCTAATGGAGACAAAAGAAGTGATATAAGTTATTTCAACATTCCACTATGAAACAATATAAAGAATGCATATGGTTTATGCAGTTTTGAGCGGGATCCTAGAAATTGGCAAACAGAAAAGTTGATGATGGTTATTGTAACAAACAATCCTATTAGTAAGGATTGTGATTTTGATACAGCACAAACT